>BSBK01002937.1:70000-172500 GCA_027943335.1 Chamaecyparis obtusa | reverse complement strand
CACACACGGAAGCAACAAACACACAAGTGAGAGAGAGAATGTAGATATCCTTCACATATTTATTCCAATTGATTCATACATGTTGATCTGTAAGGCCTTCCCAGTTTAGGCCAGATATTACAATTCAAGTATAGAAGTCCTCCAACATGTGAGGATCTGAAACAATCTTCTTTCTTCTCACTTCTATCTCTAATGTCCTAATTTGATCTCCTAAAACTATAAATAAGATTACATTATATACAAGAGGCTACCGAACAAGTCAACCTTTAGATCCACCATCAATAGAAGGAACAACCAGATCTAGGTCCACACACTTCCCAATGATAGATTCCAGCATTAAATCTGTGACCATAATCAATTGCAAGTGTCAGCCACAATAGGAAACTAAAAAAAAACTCGGTAAGAAAGGATAACCGAGCACTAGACAAGCATCACCAAGTGCCAGGGAAATTCACCAAGTGCCAGAGAGATAACCTACCAACCTGAGTAAATAAAGGAAACTGAGAAACACTGAACCAATTCGGTCAAAGAAGGAATCAAGCAAAATAGGAAAACATAAACATGTTTTTGGTGATATAGGATTTTCAAGGAGCCGAGATGCTCCTACTTAACCTTCACACCTTCAGGATTCACCTAAAGAGTGAAATACTAGCATCAACTCGCAAAATAAATATTCTAATGAGTTTTGGAATTGATGCAGGATGCATCTTTCCTTAGTGCACATTAGATAGGGGATGAACCCCTAATTTACTGTGGATATACTCAAAATCATCCTTGAGTAATGGTTTAGTAAATATGTCAGCTATTTGTTATTTAGAATTCACATACTCCAATGTCACATGCTTATCTCATACTTTCTCTCTCAAGTAGTGATACTTAGTAGATATATGCTTTGTTTTCTAATGCATCACATGATTATTTGATATGTTAATAACATTGATATTATCACAATAAATTGTAATAGGATTAGTAATCTCTTCATGCATACCTTCCATTAGTTGTTTGATCCACATAATGCTAGAAAAATTCATAGTTGTTTCCACATAGTCACCTTCAGCAGTAGATTGTGAAATACAGCTTTGTTTCTTGCTTAACCATGTCACTAGCCTTTCTCCTAAAATGAAATCTCTGTGACTAGTGCTTTTCCTATGATCAATATTTCATGCCCAATTAGCATTAGTGTATACCTTCAGATCCAAATTTCCTCTTCTTTTGTATAACAGACTGAAATCTTCAGTCCCTTTCAAATATCTAGATATCCTTCTAACAACAAATAAATGTCTCCTTTGGGTTTGTTGAAAACCTTGCAACAATACCAACACAATGTGAAATATATAGTCTACTATGTATAACATATTGTATCTTACCAATCATGGATCGGTAAAGTGTCTCATACACTTCCTTGGTGTCATCTTCTTTTGAAAATTTACAACTAGTAGCCATCAGTGTTCCAACTAGTTTTGAGTCTTCCATATTGAATATTTTCAAGATATCCTTGATATATTTTGATTGAGTTATGTAGATCCTATCCTTTACTTGTTGAATTTGAAGTCCAATATATAATTTAATCTCTCTAATCATAAACATCTCAAATTCATTTCTCATTTCCTCAGAAAATGCCTTAGATATTATCTAATTACCACCAAATATAATGTCATCAACAAATATCTCAGCAATCATAATTTTATTAGAACTATCACATTTCAAGTATAAATTGTTTTTATCACTAGTCCTTTCAAATCCAATCTTAATTAAGAGTGTAATATTTCATACCATGCTCACGGTGCCTACTTCAATCCATAAAAATATTTATGCAGTTGGCAGACCGTATTCTTATTACTTTTTTCAACAAATCCATCAGGTTGTTCAATATAGACTTCTTCTTCAAGAATTTCATTCATAAATGTAGATTTAACATCCATTTGATAAACTTTAAATCCTTTGTAAGAAGCATATGCAATAAATATTCTTACACCTGGGAAAATGTCCCACCATAGTCAATACCTTCTTCTTGTGCATACCCTTTGTAGACTAATCTTGCTGTATTCCTTATTGCATCTCCTTTATCATTGATTTTATTTCTAAAAATCCATTTTGTTCCAATCACATTCTTTTCCTTAGATCTCAGTACTAGTGACCATATGTTATTCTTTTCAATCCGATCTATTTTTTCTTTCATAGCATTCATCCAATCTTCATTCTCTAGTGCATCCTTTTCTAATCTTAGCTCAAACTCAGAAATCAAACATGTTTTATCTTTCAACTTACTTCTTGTCATGACTCCTACATTATTGCCTCCAATAATTATGCTCGGTGAGTGTTGTCTTCTCACATACTTTGATAATACAGGTTTGATAGATTGTTCATCATTATTTTCATCTCTCAGTAGAGGCTCATCTTGCTCATTGATTCCTTCTTGTTGCTGCTCAATTGTATCAACCAAATTACCATCTTGTACATAAAAAAATCTACTGTAATCCTCAGGTTTCTTTTTCTCTCATCTTCATTCCTTTCTATAAATTCATCAATTCTTACATTTTCACTTTCAACAATTTTGTTAGTATCCTTGATCAAACATTTATATGTTTTTCTCTTTGATGAGTAACCAAGAAATATTCCTTCATTCCTTTGAAGTCAAACTTTCCATTTCTATAATCTTTTAGTATATAACACCTACTTCCAAAAAATTTAGAGTAACTTACATTAGGTGTGTATCCAAACCATATTTCATAGGGTGTCTTGTTTGTACCCTTCTTCAACTGTATTTGGTTGAGAGTATAAACTATAGTACTTATGGCATCTCTTCAAAATGTTTGCACAACTTTTTTGTCAATTAACAAATTTCTAGCACAGTCAACAATAGATCTACTCCTTCTCTCAAATATCCCATTCTATTGTGCAGTCTTTGGTGGAGACACTTTTCTTTCAATTCCATGCTTATTGCACAAGACAATAAATTCATCAAAGATAAATTCACCTCCTCCACCAGATCTCAAACACTTCAGTTGTTTGTCTATTTCATTCTCAACTCTTTCGTTATACCACTTAAAGATATGAAATGCATAAATGTTTTCTTGTAGAAACATAATAGACATCATTCTTTAATAATCATCAACACAACAAAATAAAGTATCTATCCTCATAATATCTTTGAACTTTCAGAGGACCATAAAGGTCAGTATGAACCAATTCCAAAATACCATTGGTAGAATATGATTTTCTTACAAAACTTGACTTGGTCATCTTACCAATTTGACATTCTTTGCACATAGCTTTATCAATTTTGCTTAATCTCGGTAGTCCTCTGACTCTACTCTTCTTACTCACTTTGATCAAGTTATCAAAATTCACATGACACGGTCTGTTATGCCATAACCATACAACTTCAGTTTTAACAAAAAAAGAAAATATTTTTCTACAATGTCAAGATAAAATAAATTACCTCTTGATTTTCCACCAATTCTAATTAGATCTCCATCAGCACCATAGATCTTGAACTTTCTATTTTGAAATTCTAGTCAGTGGGTAGCATTGTTTAGTTGTGCAACACTCAACAGATTATAGTTTAGTCCTCTAACCCAATATGCATCATTACATTTCATCTTCTCATTCAACACAATGGATCCCTTATAAGCCTTTTAAAGGACATGGGGCATCATTTCCAAATATGACAAATGCTCCATCATATTATTCTAGGTTCTCAAACTTGTCAATGTCACCAGTCATATGATGTGAACAACCACTATCAATAATCCAAGGGTCTGGTTTACTTCCATGAGAAACAACTAATTTTTCATCTTCATAGTTTTCTTTATTTAAGTCTTCTTTTACTACAACAAAGACAACTTCATATCCTTCTTTGGTATCATCAGATTCATCATCAGTTACATCTTCCTCAGCTAGGTAGCAAGACTTCTTACCTTTGTCCTTAAAATTTTTGAATCTTCCATGTCGATTGTCTCTTTTTTCATTCTTATCATTCTTGTCATTGTCAGGATATCTAGATGCAATATGTCCAACCTTATTACAATTGAAAAATTTCAATAGTAACTTTCCTTTATAATTTTCTTTGCCTCTAGGTAGACGTTTAGCCAACAGTTCTTTTCAATTCTTCTTGTTCCTTCTCTTCAGTCAGGATACTGTCATATTCATTTCCATGTAAACTACTATGATTTTATCTTTCTCTTCTTGATGTTCCAATGCTCACAGATGACTTGAAGGTAGTTTCAATGGTCTATAGACTATTATCATAATTTCTAAACTCAAATGCAGTCAACTTACCAATTAGGGCTTCAAGAGTAACAACATTGTTCGATATAGATCTCAATTCCTAAATTGTAGATACTCTAATAGAATAATTAGAAGAAATGGTTCTCAAAATTTTACTTACCACTTCTTCAATAGTCAGTGATCAACCAACAACTCTAATAGCACTAACAACTTTCTTGATTCTATTGCTATATTGTGTGATGTTCTCTTCATCCTTCATTTTCATTTTATCATACTTTCCTCTCAGACTATCAACCTTAGCTTTTTGTACATGTTGATCTCCTCCATAGATAAGTCTAAGTCTGTCCCACATCTATTTTGAATTTACATAATCTTTAATATCATTGAATTCAACATCGAAGAGGGAAGAATAAATATCTATCATAACCAAGTTGTGTCCCTTCTTTTCTTTCATCTGATCAAATTTCAAAGGTCCAGTAGGTGGTGGAGTGTAATCATTATCCAGGAGA
Organism: Chamaecyparis obtusa; assembly: GCA_027943335.1. Classification (NCBI taxonomy): domain Eukaryota; kingdom Viridiplantae; phylum Streptophyta; class Pinopsida; order Cupressales; family Cupressaceae; genus Chamaecyparis; species Chamaecyparis obtusa. The sequence goes on along the minus strand of BSBK01002937.1, from coordinate 167,761 downwards.
TGTAGTGAAAAATATCTAATCCTAGATAGATATAATCTCATTCTAATTTGCCATGTTGAGAAACTTTCCTTTTTCAACTTAGGTACTTCTCTCTAATAGATCTTGGATTTTTTCTTCAAGTCTTTTAAACTTATATCTTCAAAGTACTTTTCTATGATACCAATTGTTAGATAATAGAGAGGGGGGTGAATCAGTAATCCCTGATCCCAAATACCTTAACATTTTTTCTCTGATGAACTCAGTAGGAGCTTGGTAGAAATACAATTCCCTATTTACCGACATTAGTAAATAAACTATAGCATTCATTAAATCATTCACATCATGTAACACCAATATTTAACGTGGAAACCCAACTTTGGAAAAAACCACTATTGGGATTATGGAAAGATGTGTACTAAGAGGGGAGGGGTGAATCAGTACCCTTAAAATTTTTCAAACTGAATCTTTGCAAACATGAATATGAATAACTAATTGTATCAATTACATTTAACATACATCTAAAACATAACTGAAATGTAAATGCATTTAATGTAATCAATAAACCATTCATGAAACTTCATACACATAACTTAAGTATTTTGGTATCACATAAATGCTTGTTAGAAGGTAAAAACTGCGGTGGGGATGATACCCACAAAGCTTCACTACTGCAGTAACAAAGTTGTTAGTTAAGGATATAAATATTTTAATAATTTATGGTGATCTTAACCTATTAGGAATAATAATGAGATCAACTAGATCTACCTGGTTAGAGGATTTCAACAACACAATCAAGTGTGCACTCAGTTAAGAGATTTACAAAAGAACTGTTAAGTTCACTTTGTTAAGAGATTTAAAATCTTCTATAATGGCTAAAGAGTAATAGTATAATTTGATTTGTAAATAGAAACTTAACATGCTAGATTCAAATATGTAATGTACTTATCTATTATAACCTTATTATGATTGATCTCTTCTATGAACACTACTCTCGGTAGCATTATGTTTCTGATAAAATGAATGTTCTATCAATGCTTGTCAATCATAACCATATCTAATCTTCAGATGTCCTTGACTATGGCTACTTCTTGATGATACATGTCAAAATGACATCCTTACAAATTTTACATCAAATTGATCTTGACCTAATTAGGGTTTAGAATATATCTTATAAAATCTAAGATCAATGGTAGAAATGAAAAATGTAGATCATCATTACATAGGAATCATCAACAATTTAATAATTACATCCATATTCAATTTTGTCTCGATCTTGGTAAACTATTTTCTTAATCAGTGTAAATTGTTTGCCTTGTAGTTTGTGCCATTCCAAACTACTATGTTGTTTCTTGTTTCACTCAGTGTATACCACATTCATCGCTTAGTAATTAACTGGTGCTCAGTTCATATGAATTCTTAGTGACTACTATGCTCAATACTCGGTGAACGTCTGGCTCGGTAAGAGTGCTCGATCAAAGTTGTGTTTAGTTAACTTAGATATTTGCCCTGTGTTATTCTTAGTGTCTAGGCTCTGTGTATTGACTAACTATCTAGTCTTGTCTCCTTTACCGACTGTATGACTAAATGATACTAATGACAACCATTAATGCTCTTTAGGAGTAACATTCACTCCCTTTGGCATTAGTATCAAAAAATTTATGTATATGTACCTACTTCAAAATTTGAACTTAACCAAAAATGTGAATCTATATGAACTCCCCCTTTGTACATGCTCTTGGTGTGAAGTACATACAAGAATATATGCAAGGATATATATACATATATTTTTCCCTTTTTTGAAATTAATGCAAAAAATGTACTCACATCTTGTCAAAAATGTTCTGATTGGTTTTCTTCAATGTAGCCAAGAGGTTTTCCCATTCCTCTTTAAGATTATCAAGAGCAATGTGCTCTAATTTGACTTGTGCATGCATATCAAAAATATTCTCTAATACATATATCTCTGGGGTGCCAACTAACTCTTTTTCCTTATTCACATGCCATTGTATCACCTTAAGGTGTGGAAGTAACTCTACCTATAGCGTGGTTTCTTGATCTCGGATTGTATCTTCTTTCTTCCTCAGTTCTAATCTTAACCATTGGATTTCTTGAACTTTTGCATAATACTCATAAACTGTATTTGGCTTGGTTAAAAGATTGTTTGCACTAACCTTGATATCTTCATCTAACTTTTGTATCTTTTCACTAAGATTGATAGTGAAGTGGTCTATAGTGCATAATTTATGTAAAATTGTAATAAATTGTTGAATAATAGCATCAAGCTTGGTTATTACCTTAGATAACTTTACTTTATTTACTGTCACTTCCTAGCCTATTCGCTCGACTAGCTTCAACTGTATCTTGGCCTCTGATCTTTCTTCAATTCTTTTCTCTACATTTATATTTGGAGCATTTATGTTTTCGATTAGAGTAGCAAGTTGATCAATGATGGGAGTTTCCTCATCAACATTAATATCAGGGACTACTTGCATCAAAATTTCTCTAACATCTTCTAAGACCTTTTTATGTTTCCTTTCTTGTCTTAGTTTTTCTTGTGCAACCTTCCTTGTGCGCAATTCTCCATACCTTCTCAATGCTTTAGGGTCTAGAGTCTTCAGATCACATGTGATAATTTCTATGATTTCATCTAATGTGACTGGATCCTTACCATGCTTTTTCTTTTTCTTCTTCTCTTGTGTGCTAGATATGGGAGACTTCCCATATGGTACTAGAGCTTTAGTCTCTAGATTAGACTTTTCTTGCTTGGTAGACACACTCTCTTCCTTATCCTACCCTTTGACTGTTGTCCTTGTTTGATGTCCTTTTTCTTCATGCTTGGTGTCAGTTGTAGATGTATCTACATTAGTTTTAGTTTTAGTATCTTTACTTTTTGCCTCTTTGTTTTTAGGCTCATTTGTGTCATTTTTCTCTTCTGCACCATGTCCTTCAATTGTGTCCTTTTGTTGCTTGGGTGTTTGATCCTCGAGTTTCCCTTGTGTAGCAGTATCAATTTCTTGTACTAATATCAGAAAATTACCAGGTATGTCTATTGTTGTTGCCTCCATAGGTTAATCTTCTTTGGTATTACTTGTAGCCATAGTGATGTCTTCATCATCCTTAGCATCATCATTAGGATCTCCATGTGTAATTTCTTCTTTTAAGACTCAATCTATCCCGATAGTTACTAATTTCTCAGGAGCATCATGTTTGTCCTCTTCAGTATATCCAGATAGATTGAAGTCCTTGACATAAGTGTCATCTTGTACCTCAGTGTTAGATATATGAATTGTCTCCTTTATGGCTATGTTAGCATCATCTAAATTTACTTATTTCCCTTTTCTAAAAAAATTTCTTCTCAAAGATTATAGCCAATGCAAGTTTATATGCTTCTTCCCTTGATTCCAAATTTTTGTCCATAATAGCTTGCTATTTTCATCAACTTCTTCAAGTTTACCTACCAAAATGTTTAGTGCCTGACCTTTCATCAAAAATTGATTGGCATAATGTTTCATCATCTCATCAACCTTGGTTACTGAAAGTGTGGGCATTTCCAAAATTAAAAAAAAATTCCCTCATTTTCTTTTCTGTGTGAAAGGCATATATCCACCTTGCTGATACCTTGTCATGAAGTTCCTTAGGGATATATTTTACAAAATCAATAGGTAATCTCTTAAATTTAATCATCATGTGGATGATTTCCTCTTCTACTTTCTCCTGATCCTCAGTTGATATATGTGCATACCAATTCATCTTAGGGTGACCTATTCTACTCATCTCATTTATGTTGTTAACTAACCCATCAACATATTGATTCTTATTTACAACAGCTTTAAACTTACTTTAATCATCTTCTTCTTCAAATTCTACATCATCTTTTTCTCTTATTAGTCTCCTCCTCTTATTTGGTTTCTCGGTGGTGACTTGTGCACCTCTTTTCTTCTTCTAATAAGTCTTTGTCAGAATAGCCCTTGTGATATTTGCAATTCCTTTCTACAAGGGTGGAGAAGCGGCTGTGAAGGATCTTTTCCTTGCTCATGTAGGTGTTTCTATTTTTTTTTCTCTTGCCTGTAGCCTTTACTCGTGCATCTTGAAGTTCTTTATCTTACTCAGTTTCCTCCCTATTTTCACTATTCCTAGGATCATAATTTGTTCCTTGGATGCTTCTTCAACTGGCTTATATATTGCTTCTTCTTCTTCATCATTTTCTCTAAATTGTTTCACCAACGTTTCCAACCTTTAATCTGACTAGATCCATTTTTATCCTTAATTTTACTTCCTCATAGGTTCCAAACATAGTAGCCTTACGATTTTTGGGCTCGACCATCAATGCCTTTATTGACTTAGAGGCTCGATCAATATCTAGTTCATAGCCCATTGGAGGTAGTCAAGAAGTTCTTGGCTCAACTACCTTAATCAAAGTGGTGTCAGTGTCCACCAGAAAATATATATCTTCCTTGTGCTTTTAAACTAATTGACCTAGAATCCTACTCCTTTTGTGCATTCTATCCTTAAACTTTCCAAAGTACTCATCCATGACAGTCAAAAATTTCTGACCTAGATTCTTGATAAACTCATATATTTGAATGATGACTGGTCAGTTGACATCATCATCTACATCACCGATAGATGGGAAGGAGTTCTAAAAGTAGAAAAATATGCAAACCAGTAATGAACCAAACCTACATGTATTGTTCTTTGCTACTCGAATGGTTCTCATGTTCTCTTCCAATTTTTTCAATATTATCTCAGCAAGGTCTAATTGTAGACCTTTCTTGACAATTTTGTAAGCTATATCTACTGCTCTGCATAAGACATTGTTGGGCCTGCTAGATTGAAAAATCTTGTAGCCAATGACATAGGCTCCAAACCTTGTTTCAGGATCAGTGATGGTGTTGAGTCTCATTCATCTTCCATCCCATTTGGCTCCTGTTAACTTCTCAATTTCTTCCCTTGGTGGATTCCTTATAGTCTTCACCTTATCACTAGTGGGGTATCTAGCAACCACATGAATTACATCCTTAGATATTTTAACCTATTTGTCCAACCACATTTTACCTTCATGAACATAGCTAAGTATAACCCTAATCCATTTAGACTTGAACTCCTTCAGGAAATGTAGGGCATTTTTCAATCCTTTGACTTCCAGGTGTTTGTGTTCATCCTTGAGCTTTCCACTCTCACTTAGCTCCTGGTAAGTTGATTATAGTTCGAAGTCTCCAATTTCACTTATCTTGCAGTAGATATAAGCATGTATGTCTTGTACAAGTAAAATACTAGGTGGTATGCTAGAAAATGTGCATGTTTGATCAACTTGTGAAGCGATCTCAGGATGTAATTTATATTTAGGTTCTTCACATTTTGTTGACTTAATCAGTGTGACCTTCTTGTCACTTTTGGTCTTAAATTTGGCAGTCTTAGATGAAGATGTTATCATTCTTTCAAATTTAGGGCTTCATGAAATCTTTAGAAAAATAACTTAGTAGCTGAGAACTTACTTGGAATGATGATAAACTACTCGAGATCTACTCAAATCTCTATCGAATGCTTGAAAAACTATTTTCTCAAATTCTCTCAAATCACTCTGGTTTTGCTCTTAATTTCTTTGTAATGAAATGACTTACATCGTTGTTTATTTATACCTGAAAAAAAATTTCCTGCTCAAAGTTCTACATTAAATGCTTTACCTACCATAACTCGATAAACATAGTGACATTTGGTTATCACTTTGAAGCTTCAACTTGGTTAACACTAGATATTTCTCAGTTGATACTTCAACTCAGTTAACCTTTCCATTTTTAGTGACTAACAATCTTTTACTCAATCATGCTTTTAATGACTATACACATTTTAAGTTCAAAACATAGAATACCCTAGTGCATCTTATTTCATGTTGATTTTGTGTTTCATTCAATAGATATAAGGAACTATTTTAAGATATAACCAATTGAAATTCAATTCTATACTTGCTTGAATTGCTTAGGTGGAGGTGGTAAAATCACTTAATCCAAAAGATGAGGTGTCACCAACTATTGTGCTTGATCTAGCATTATCATTTGTTGTTTTTCTCCACATTTGATTTGTTATCCTAATGATTTATTCAATTGTGTTTATATTTGCATTATCATTTACCTTTGGTGCTTGATCTCTACAGTCTTTTCTCAAGTGACCAACCTTATGATAGTGCAAACATGCCATTCCAAAATTTGTCCAATTTTGATATCTTCCTGTCCAGATCTTCCTCATGCAATTTATTGCAATATGTCCATATCTACCACATGCAGTGTAATTAACCCAAGTGTTCTAATCCCAAGTATATGCATTACCTTGCCTTCTTAGTTGATATGTCTTGTTTTGTCCTTTCAGTTTCCATACTTTCTTCATCTTTGTCTTGCATTCTTGTGATATGTGTCCATGCATGTTGCAAGTATGACAATGCTTTTCCATGTAGTGCTTCTTAGGTGACCTATTCAACTTTGATCTACACTCATGTTCTTGATGTCCATAATTATTGTAATTATAACAATAACCATCAAATTAGGAATATGTTTTTCTTTTCTTCTGAAAACATTTGATGTGTGGCCTCGTTTTCCACAATGATAGCATGAGAGCTTCTTTGGCCTTGGATTTTCATAGTGATGAGGATCTTCCTACTACAAGAGCTTTCTAGCTCTTCCAAGGCTACTTTTAGCCTTCATAGGGTTCCTACTCCCAAACCCTATCCTAGAGGATTACTATCTAGTCCCCTTTCCTCCAAGAAAACTCCTCAACAACTTAGTTCTCCTTCTACTAGCCTCATTCACCCTACTAGGCCATTCTTGCCTAAGAGTACCAAAACTCCACTAGGTGCCAAACCCAAACCAAATTCAAGTTTGGACTTTTTTTTTATGCTTCTTGATACATTTTCCACCATTCTACATCATTCTTGCAAGTTTCAATTACTCACACCTCTTAATTTGCTAAGGTAGTCCTTGTAGCCCAAAGAGTTCCTATTAGCCCTCCTAAAAATAAAGAGTTTTCTATTACTCCCAATTCCTCTCAACAAGACTACTTGGTGTCTTCAGAACTTAGTTTCCAAATGTCATAACCTTGGATATTTTCCAAGTCTTGACGCTCTGTGCTGGCCATATAGTATGATTTCAAAAATGCCCTCATTTCAAGGGTTTCTAAGGCAATGCCATTGTCTCTTTCACCCATGGTGTCCAGATCCATTTCTAGCCTCCTCCTTAGAGTTATGAACTCTTAACAACTTCCTCCTACATTTCCAAAACTAGATTGGCACATACCAATCCTCTACTCATAGCAAAACTCAATTACAAACCTTCATTGCACCTCGCCAAGCCTGCCTTGCTTGCCTAGGGCTCGCTTCTAAAAATGGCTCCTTCACTTGCACAGACCCCAAAAACCATATTTACAATATATACAAAGACTGTTACTTGATTCCCAAGAGCCATGATGTTCTGACAAAGGAAACTCAAGTTATAGCCATTTCTTGGCGGGTGCCACAAAACTGGATAGCGGGAAAATGAAATCTAATTAATTTTCTAAAACCTACTAAATGAACACCTTGAACCAAAATAGAAGTGCACAGAATTAAAACATATTTCCAAGAAACTATTCCATTAAAAAATTTCCATCAATCAATCCAATCCAAAATGACTGTTAGCAAAACTCAAAGAACTGTCACACAGTGATGTCTCCAATACCCAGTCTGTACAGAATGAAATCCAACCCCACAAAATGGATTGCTTTCCCCTTAAATATGAAATTCCTAACTGTTTGGATCCCTTGGTTGGGCCTTGGACCTAATTCCCATTCATTCCACCTTTTTAGGAATGTTGTCATGAGCAACTTTTACCAATTTTGCTTTAGTGATAAACTAACACCACTAACATGTCTAGTTGGATTCCTAGACTCCCAAATAGGTCCAAAAGATACCAAAATATAATGTAAAACCATCCAATCACTAACTACCCCATTTTGGAGGTTTCTCATTTTATGACCAAAATTGGTCTCAAACTAGGACCTAGAGACAACCTAGACCATTCTAAGTTCCCTAAGACCCCCACACACCTTGGGACTTTATACATTTAGTACTTATTGAAACAATAGTTAGTTAGACCATTTACAAACCAAAATTGTTTCAGGGCTTTTACCTTTACCCTTAGGTGCTCCTGCACCATACTCCCCTTGCAAGGAAAAGTCTAAGGTACCTATGGTTGGAGTAACTCCAGACTGATGTTGTGCTTCTTGAAGTCACTCTTAGCAATCCAAGTTGCTTTAGCTTCTGGTGTGTCCACCCATTTGACCAAATGCTCCATGCAAGTTTGTTTCCTTGTCTTCTTCTTTACTCTACTATCCAATATCTTCTTAGTGTTGGCTAGCCTTTGTGGTGGTACTTGAAGTTCTAAAACTTCCCTCTCTAGACCTACATTATACTATTCCTCATCCATTTTTGGCCCCTTATATGGTATCAAATCTTTCACATTGAAAATGGGAGGGATTTCCATGTCTTTGGGAAGATAAATTCTACAGGCATTTGAGCCATACTTCTCCAACACTTTACAAGGTCCAATCCTCTTCATTTGGATCTTACTTGGTATTCCTTTCTATAACATAGCTTTGTTCAAGAACAACATAACCAAATCCCCAATCTAAAACTGCAAATCTCTTCTATCTTCATCTCTTTTCTCCTTCAATATTTGGTTAGCTTCCACCAAGGTTTGCTTAACCTGATCATGAATCTCCTTCATGGAGTGTGCAAAATCATCTGCATGCCCACTAATCTTCTCATAACCTGGAAGGTCTATCAACTCCATGACACCCCTTAGGTGTGTCCCATACACCACTTGAAAAGGACTGAAGCTGGTAGTCCTATTTTTGTTGTCATTGTAGGCAAATTCTGCTTGAGGAATGACTTGCTCCTAATCTTGGCCATACTCCTTAGTTAAACACCTTAGGAGATTCCCAACTATTCTATTGATTACCTCTATCTGACCATCTATTTGTGGATGGTAGGTAGATCCATGGGTTAAATTTGTACCCAACCTCTTCCAAAGAGTCTTCCAGAAGTGCCCCATGAACTTAACATCCCTATCTACAACAATGCTGATTGGTAAGCCATGTATCCTAACAACTTCTCTAAAAAATAGGTGCGCTATATGACTATCATCATGTGTCATTTTACAAGGTATGAAATGGCTCATTTTACTAAACCTATCCACTACAACAAACACACTATCCACCCCAGTCTTGGTCCTTGGAAAACCAACTATGAATTCCATGCTAATGCATTCCCAAGGCCTATTAGGAATGGGTAATGGTTGGTAGAGCCCTACATTAGAGGAATTTCCCTTTTCTTTTGACATATACCACATTTCTCTACATACCTTCTCACATCTCTCTACATTTTAGGCCAATAGTAAAACCTCTCCACAAGGTCTAAAGTCTTGTTAAGACCAAAGTGCCCACTCATGCTCCCATTGTGCTTTTCTTGTATTAGATTTTATCTCATAGATCCCCTTGGAATGCACAATTGTTGTCCCTTGAACAATAGCCCATTCTACAAGGTGTAATTAGAAAAATCACTATGAAAATGGTTGGCAAAGTCAGCACATACCTTGTAAGCCTCTAAAAAATCAGTGTCTTTTACATAAAGGTGTTTGAATTCATCCAATCCTATACCCTAAAATCTAACTTCTTGTAGTGTCAGCAACCTCCTACTTAAGGCATCTTCCACTTTGTTACTTAACCCCTTCTTATGTTTGATTATGAAGGTGTAGGACTACAAGAACTCCACCCATTTGATGTGTCTTAAACTCATCTTCTCTTGTGAGTTGATAAAAATCAATGCCTTGTTATCTATGAAGACAACAAACTCTTTAGGCAAAAGATAATGCCTCCACTTCTTGAGAGTTTGGAAAAGTGCATAGAGCTCCAAGTCATATTCTAAATACCTTGTCTTGGCTTCATTAAGCCTTTCATTGAAAAATGCCACCAGCCTGCTCTCTTGGCTCAAAACTGCCCCAACTACTATGTTACTAGCATCACACTCCACTACAAATGGCTTCTCAAAACTAGGTAGAACCAATATTGGTTGGGTGGCCACTTCTTTCTTTATCCTTTCAAAACTTGCATCTACTACCTTGGTCCAAATGAACTTGGTCTTCATGCCTCCCTTAATGGTGTCATTCATTGGTGCACAAATCTCACTAAACCTTCTCAAAAACTTCCTATAAAACTGAGCCAAGCCATGAAAACTTCTAACCTCAGTAGAGGGGGGGGGGGGGTGAATCAGTATTCTACAAACTTTATCTTTTGCCCAATTATGGATATAACAGATTATCTTTATACATGCATAACATAAGAAGCTAAACAACATGCATAGCAATAAAGAACTCATAACACATTATTTGTTCTTGAGGAAACCCTGTCCAAGGGAAAACCCCGGTGGAGATGGTACCCACAAAGATCCACTAATCAAAAGTATCCCATTAAGGATGTTGACCCTATTAGGAGTCTATTACAAGCATATAGTGTATCAGTCATGATTAAGGGACTATAGGCCTTGTTAGAAGCCTCAACCCTGTTAGGAGTTGGTAGTACAAAATGTGATTACTAGATGAGCTCACTGCCCAAACAAGTAATGTACAATATACACTAATTACAAAAATAGGTTAAGGTACATAACCTTATACTACTTGCATCAATATCTCTTCGCTGCTCTTTCACTATCGCTATTACATATGCATCATATGTTTCACATCATATCACTTGTCCACACTATTGTGTACTGTTATACACTAAGTTTGCACCCTTGTTTCAAGCTCTAATAGTCTTGATAACCTAGTATAACATGGGAATCATATCTAGGTTGTGGGACCTATGCTAATTGAGATGAGACCTCTAGGTTCTAGGCTGGTTCCTCTTGGATAATCACCTTAATTTGCTTCTAGACATGAAAAGTAAATCTTTTGAGGGAAAGGGATAGAAAGAATGCTTGAAAGGGAAATGACAGAAGGAAAACTACCTACTAGGTGATGCACCAAAATGAAGGTATGAATTATAGTATAAAAGATGGAATCAATGAATAAACTTAAGTCTAGGAGATCACAAATCACTAAATAAGCTTGCATAAGTATTTCATAGAAGGTTCTGCAAATAAAAGAGGGTATTTAGGGAAAGAGAGAGATTCTTTCACAAACAATAACACTCTTAGGATTAGACAACAATCTATGTCCTGCAAATAAACATTCACCTATGCAACAAGGTATAGGAATGAGACAAGATGGTTAAGGGGTTGTAGTATACCCACAAAAGCATTCACATCAAATCATCCACAAGAATACACAAAATTACAGACAGAAAGAAGGATCAAGAACCCTAAGATATCACTGAAAACATATAAATACTGAATTCATTAAGAGATAACTCACACAAGAAAGAATAAAGACATGAGAAATGTCACAAAATATCTTCAATATCTGAATTATCAATGGGAATTTACAAATGTAGAAAACCAAAGGGGAAAAAGAAATGCCACGGATAGCTTCCTAAGAAAGGTACTTTCTTCTTTACAATTGTCCAACTCTTCTTTTATGAAAAGTCATTTTGAGCTCTAAAGCTCTTCAAAAAACATTATATACATCTCCTCCAATGCACATAGGTAGGAGCCAAAAAATATCTAATTAGGGTTACATAATTTTTCATATAATAATAAAACCCTAACTACCCTTTTAGCACAATTACATTATGTAATTTTGAAAACATCCTAGCTGATCAGATATGACTATATCTTTGCGTGTACACCTCCTACTGAGTCCACCTATAGACACAACAACCTCAACTCATCTACCCACCTGCAACTCCAATAAGCCATGAAGGCTCACAATCTGATCTTATTTCCCTGGGTAACAACACTGTTCAAAAGGTGGCGCCAACTCTTTCTAGCATCTCCTGGCATGAAAATGTGGCATAGTACCCTACAATGCTAGGAAATAGTCACTTCCATCATCTTCACAACCACAACCATCCTAAGAATTTAATTCCTAAGCTAACCAACGTCGTGCATGGCCAAAAAGAGAAAAACCTTAGCAAAACCTTCACAGGAATTTGAATTTTTGAAATATAACGGATAGCGAAAAATTAAAACATCACCATCGATGAGAAACCCCTCTTTGCAGATGAACAACTATGATGCACTTGAAAAATAGCCTAAACTTCCCCCTCTGATAGGTGAACTACCACCTAAAAGTCAGCAACCAATGAAAGATGAGAAAATCAGCATGTTTGATAGACTTGGACCCACGATCTGTAGAAGGAGCATCAGATGATCATCGCTATACCGTGATGCTAAAAGTCAAGCATCTTGGATCCCCAGTATAATGAAAACCACCAGATCAAACCAGACATTAAGCTCTTTGGAAATCCTTGACCCCATGGACCCAATGACAACTGCCACGTAGCATACCAACTAGCCAATCACAAGCTGCCAAACGAGGCACGTTGCAGACCCTTCTGACAATAGGACCCATGGCAGACTAAGATCACATCAAACAATTGTCACAAGATCACAAGGGATTGGAAGATCCCTTGCGATCAAGCAACAACCATAGATCTTTAGTCTACTAACATCTCTGTAGATACTCTGACATGGTCCTACCAATAGAGCCCAGTTGTCATCTGATCGACCAATGAAGAACAAGCACGTCAGAAACCAAGGACCCACCTGACAGAGCCTGGAGATAAAGTAAGATCAATGGTAGGTGCATGATCTCATGTGTTAGAAAAGCTCCTTCAGATCATGCACCAACTGTTAGATCATCATCAACTGAAAACCACTACGCCCATGCTAACATGGTGTCGAATCACAAGTCCTTGACCAATCAAAGGTGTATAGCTCAAACAACATGGCTAGACCCATTGATAAATGAACTCTACAGGTAGGAAGATCGACGATCGTCACAAGATCTCATGGAATCTTTCAAGGCCATGAGATCATGCGACAACCGTTAGATATAGAATCTTGATTTGGCTGATGAACCAAGACTGCCAACCAAAATGATAACCACTTGCCAAATCACTAAGTGTTAAGGGGTTGACCACTAGGAATCAAAGATTTGGTGACTGAAGGATTTAATTGTGCACATGGAAATTGATGGAACTTAAGTGGCCGATAAAGTAACAAAGAATTATAATAGGCCAAAGGGTTTTCTATGGTTTTTTGCTCAAACGGTCACTTTTATGAATTTTTTTTTAACTGTAGACCAGAGGACAAAACAAATTGCAGAGGCCAGGAAACAAGGCATAAAACCATGAAAATTTTAGGGATTCTCAACAGGGTAAAAATAGAGACCCTGGGATAGATATTAGCCAAATTTACATAGAATAGGAAAATTAGGGCAACATTTTGGTGATTTCTGCTGGATGTCAACCTACAAGACATAGATTAGTGGCCTATAAACAATCCATTGGGCATGGGGTCATTAAAAATAAAAATTCTCATAGGGAGACAGGACTAAAGCTATGCTCAAGCACTTCTTGGAAAATAGGGAACTAAGCTAGAAAATAGGGACAAAAAGTAGGAAACACATATTTACAAGAATTTTACAAAGAGGGATTAACCTCAAAGTAAGGCTTCAAATGGAAACCATTCACTGATATTGGCAAGGCGTCTCCTTCAAGAGTTGATAGTTGAAAAGCATTAGACCCCTTGCACTCTATTATAACAAATGGTCCACCCCAAAATGAATCAAATTTTGTATGTCTACCAGGCTTGGATCTGAACTCATCCCACTTGAGGACTACATCCCCAACCTTGAAATTTCTAGCCCTGGCTCTTTTATCAAAGCTCTTCTTTATCTGAATCTAATGGAACTCCTTATCTTTCATAGATTTGTCTCTCAGTTCTTCCAACTCCATGAGCTGAGCATGTCTGATCTGTGGGGGATCTCCTTCTTCAAATAGAGCATACTGAGTAGCCAAGTCCAGAGATGGCAATTCAATTGAGATGGACAACCTAGCCTCTCTGACATACACTAACACATAAGGAGAATTCCCAATGATCTTCTTTGTACTAATTATGTCTAGCCATAAGGTAGACCTTAGTTTGGTATGCCAATCCCTCTGGTTGTCTTGCAGAGTCTTCTTGATTATCCTAATTGAATTCTTATTTTTTGATTCTACCAAACCATTGCCTTGAGGGTAATAATTTGAACTGGTATTCAGATAGATGCCATTCTTGACTGCCCTCTCTGAGACTTTGGGACCTATGAATGCCAATGCATTATCTGATATGATATAATCAAGAGTGCCAAACATATGAATTATGTCATCATAAAAACTCAATACAGCATTCTCATTTGCTTCTTTTAAAGCAACTACTTCTATCCATCTAGTGAAATAATCTATTGCGGTGATTATCCACTTATGTCCTACACTAGATGCAGGGTTGATCATGCCAATGAAGTCTATACCCCACTTCATAAAGGGTTTCCCTATTCTAAATGGCTGTAGGGGAAAGGCTGCAAGCCTTTCTTTTCCTACAAACATGGCACACTTGATGCATTTTCTTACATACTCATGACTATCCTTGAAGATAGATGGCCAATAGTATCCAGCCCTCATGATTTTAAAAGTAGTAGTCCTAGGAGAAAAGTGACCTCCAAAAGGTCCATTATGAAACTCAAATAGGACATCTGCTACCTTTTCTGAATCAATGCATCTTAAAAGGACACCATTGTGATCCTTTCTGAAAAGAACTTCATCTATCAGCACAAAAGGAATAGATTGCAATCTATAATATGTCCTTTTTGCTGAATCTAGGCGTGTAGGACATTGTCCTATCTTCAAATAATTGATCATATTAGGCAACTAGCTTGTTGACTTGGCTTGTTCTTCTGTAGAATACATCACCAGAGATGCATCCAATTGCTCTACTTTCTCTGAAATTTCATCCTCTACCAAATGTTCACAAAGACCTCTTCCTCTAACTAGCTTGGTAGTCTAAATATCTATGTCATACTCCATCACCTTGGTGATCCAACCAGCTCTTTTCTCATTTAGGTCCTTGGAAAGAAAATATTCTTTGACACTTGGATGAGTAACCTTCAAGTGTACCTTGCTATGGGTCAACAAATATCTAAACTTTTTAAGGCTCTTTACCACAACAAGTACATGTTTTTCTACAAAAGAGTATCTCTACTCATACTCTTCTAAACCTTTGCTAAAGAAAGCAATAGGCTACTCCAATCCATCTAAATTTTCTTGGATCAGCATTGTAGATATAGCATCATGACCTCCATAAGCATAAAGGATACAATCCTTACTGAAATTTGGGTTCAAGAGGGAAAGGACTTCTATTAAGGCCTCTTTGATAGCCTAGAAATTGACTTTCCCTTCTTTGGTCCAACTAAAAGTTGAACTCTTCTTCAACATGGCTGTCAAGGGCTTGATTAAATTTGTAATATTAGGCAAGAACATCCTAACAAAATTAATCTTTCCTATGAAAGATTGGAGACTTTTCTTATGATGTGGTAAGGGTAGCTCTAGGATAGTTGTAATTCTTTCAAGATCTACTATGATCCCTTCTTTGGATACTACATATCCCAACAATCTTCCTTCATGAACTGCAAACACACATTTCTTGGGATTAAGAGATATCCCAAATTCTCTACACCTTTCAAAAATCTTCCTCAAATGTTTGATATGGTCTGCTGCATGTTTTGAATAGATAGTTATGTCATCTAGATAGACCAACACAAACTTATACATGAGGCTTTTATAGGCCATATCCATTGCCTTTTGAAATGTAGCACCTACATTTGACAAACCAAAGGGCATCTTTTGATAAGCCATGGTTCCCCACTTGGTTGTAAATGCAGTCTTGTATGGATCCTCTTCATCTACTAGGATCTGATTGTATCCTGAATAGCCATCCAATAATGAAAATCTCTCAAATCTAGAGACACATTGTAAGATTTGTTCCATAGAGGGTAGTGGATGGTGGTCCTTTAATGAAGCTCTGTTAAGATCCCTGAAGTCAACACATAACCTCAGCTCCCCATTCTTCTTCCTAATAGGAACAAGGTTGGAAACCCAACTAGTATGCTTGATGGGGTAGATGATACCACTTTCTATCAATTTGAGTACTTCTTTATGCATAAGTGGCTCAAGCTTGGGATTAACAGGCCTTTGCTTCTGCCTCACTAGTTTTGCATTAGGTTCTAATTCAATAGTGTGTTGAGAAAGGGTTGGATCAAAACCTTTGAGGTCTTCATATTACCATGCAAATATATCACTAAATTCTTTGAATAACTGAGTGTAAGTTTTCTTTTCCAATTCAATGTTTATCTTTCCAATTGGTAAACTCTTACCTGGTTCCATCTCTAATTTGACACAATATTCTTATTGAACTACCAGGCCAACTTTTTTCTTCTTAACTTCATCATCCTTATTGAAGATAGTCTCTGAGGTGACAAGACCTCTAGGCATCTTATTAGACTTAAGTTGTATCACTTGATCACCATAATTTTGTGATAACCTATCTTGATTATGCTTTGAAAAACATCTTCTTCGAACAAGAACTGCAAAATTTGTTCATCATTGTCAAACACCTACCAATTGACATTATTATCAAGAATAGAGGGTCTGACAATCACTTTGATATGTTGTTGGTCCATTTGTTTTGAAATGCTATTTGGAATTTCATACTGAGATCCAACAACAGCTAACCTATCTGCATTTTGATTTAGCTTTCTAGGGATAGCAACAATATTGAAAGCACAAAAGTCCTCAATTGCATCCCAAACTCTATGTTTGTATGCTTTCATGGCATCATTTTTTGTTTCACTTATCCCTCTCACTTGGCTGATAACTAACTCACTGTCACCATAAACTATTAAGGCCTTAAGCCCTCTTTTTTTGGCCCACTCTAGTCCATTCACTAGACTTTCATACTCTATAGTGTTGCTAGTATAGGAGAAACTAAACCTAAAGGTAGTATAATACCTTTCTCCTTTTGGGGACACTAGCATAGCACCACCACTAGAACCATGCATACTTCTAGCACCATCAAAAAATAGTTCCCAAACCTGATTGCTCTGATCCTCTGAATCAGTGTCTTCTTTGAAAAGGGTTGGCTCTATGGATCCACTTTCTTGTATTAAATAACTTCCCAAACCAAAATCCCAAATAAGATTTTATTGGGCCTCTAAAGCTCTTTCATCTAGAAGAATATCAAGGATACTTTCTATCTTTGTGCTTGCTTCACTAATGGTTTGGAAGTCATTGTCATCAAATATAGGGCAATTTATATTGGTGGTATTCGACACATAAGGTTCTGTATGGTGTGCTGGTAATTTCTCTGATTTAATGGTGACCTTGGTCCCATATCTTGTATAAAATTGCATGTGAGACCAATCAAAGGATAGATAGCCTCCTATCTTGGTTTTAAACTCCCTTGAAAGACATATAACAAATAATGCAAGGAGATCTATGATGTATATATCAAGGAGGATGGAAAAATTAGGACTAGCATGCAGGATCAGATTGGTATCCTTGGCCACACCTATAGTATTGACTGAGGATCCATCAAGTTGTGTGACCTTCTTTTGAAAGGGCTCATATTTTAGTCCTAATTGGTCAACCACCTTCTTGGGCATTACAGTGCTAGTAGCTCCACTATCTACCATACAATTATGCACTAAATATTTTCCAATGATTAAGGATACATAAAAGGGGGGTGGCTTTGAATTCCTACCTTGCATGATATTGGCCTTGGAGTTGCCACTTGGAGCCTCCTTTTCTTGATCAGTGTTAACCAACACAAGCTTTGCAACTTCTTTTGTAGGTTGAGGAGTTGCCACTTCTGTCATGGCCTTCTTCAAAATTTCAGGTTGTCCTGGAAGAGCCAAAGAGTCCCACATGGACATGGTAATGTTCACCTTCTTCATGTTGTCTACAATATTGAAAGGTGTCATAGTGTGTACTCTTTGTTGTGCTTTCACCATGATGGGCTCCACTTCTTTGGAATGTTGGCCTTCTTTTCTTGTAATGACAGGAGCCTCCTTAGGTGTGATGGGATCAGCTTGCTGCTGTAATACCCCAAAAATGGGCTATAAGTTCATTAATCTTCTATATCAACACATCGAATGAAATCAACATCGAAGTCCTAACCTAAGGCACATCTAAACATCATCGAATCCTAATTGATTATCTTAAATTCTACATCAGGGAATATTCCTAGCAATATTCCTAATTATCTTAATTATCTTTAATTTAATGATTATTTGGTGATAAATCACATTTATCCTAAGTTTGATTAATTGAATATTTTCATATTTAATTAATTAGATTTAATATCTTGCCACTTAATTGTGTAATTAAATTTAATTCTATCTATTATTAATTATATTATTTAAATTTTGACAATAAATCCAAAATCTTATGACTAATTGATTAAATTTTTATTTAATTAATTAAAGCAAGTTGTCATTATTTAATAATATGGTTTTTAATAAAAGTTTGATTAAATAATTGATTAACCCATAAATCAATTATTTATTTTCAAAAATTAGTTAAGTTGAGAATAAATCACTTTATTTATTTATTAAATCATAATTATCCATGTGCATATTCAAGGACCAATTAAACTCAAATTGGAAAATCAATGCAAGTTGTTAGCTTTTTGAAACTCAACATTTTTTTGAGTTTTAAAGTTAATCTAAACTTCTAATTAGAGTTGAAGTGTGCTTGTGCATGATTTTTGTGACTTAATTATCTGTTATTTAAAAATAACTCAAAAATCAACCTGAGTTATTTGAGTGATTTATGGCTTTTTCTCATGCAACTCCAAAGCCCTGTATTTCTATAAAACCAAGGCTCAGCTCTTCATAATTCATATCTCACAAATTGCAAACTTACTCTATAGGAATCATAGCATATCAAATTTGGAGAATTTGCACAATTGGAGCTTGAAAGACAAATTTGAGGATTCGAAGCTTTGTGAGATCAATTTCAAATTCATAGCTTTCATATTATTGTTAGAATTTTCATTCTCATATCATATCATTTCTAGATTAGCATTGCATATCAATTTTCATATTAGCATAGATTCATATCATTTTTTCATATTATTGCATAGAAAATATCAAAAAAATAGATTAATTGCATTCATATTTCATATTAGTTTTGCATTCAAATCCTTCGTTTAGGTGTCATCTAGGTCACTGATCTCGATAGCAATTTGAGAACATTAATCTTGCACCTACTAGAAGGCAGTAAATCACTTGGTTAAATTAAATTTCAATTTTACATGATTTTGATTATAGTTAACCTCTAATGTTTTACTAAAGTGTTGTGTCTATAGATCAGGTACAATTTTCACACACACATTTCTAGTGCCCGCCGTGGGGCCGTAAAATGGGTTTCCAATTCAATTCTATCAACTTCTATCTTTTCCTCCTTAGTTTTTGTGCAAAAATATGATTTTTATTTTTTGTCCGTACAATCTTCGTATGAGTTTCTTACAAAAGTCATATGATTTTGAACCCACTTTCATACGAAAGTTGACTGAGTGTCATTTTGTCAGGCACCCACTGTCATTTGGAGGTTGGATCATCATTTTATCAGACACCCAGTGTCGTACAAGTTTCTGGACTGTCGTATGGTAAGAGACCCACTGTCGTATGAGTTTCAGCATCAGGTTTCAATTATCGTATGGTAAGAGACCCACTATCGTACAAGTTTTGACATCAGGATTTGACTGTCATATGGTAAGAGACCCACTATCATACAAGTTTTGGTACCAGATTTCAATTGTCATTTCATTTTTGCAGGCAGTTTGTCAGATTTGATTTTCAGATTTTGACTAACAGCTAATCTTAACAGTTGGAATTCTCTATTTTTGATTGACTCTTGCTAGTTTTGATTGAAAAAAATTGTAAAGTTTTCTAAAATCAGGTAAAAATCTACTAAGCATGTTGCGACAATCTTAGGTATTCCACTTGTGCTGATAATATTTTGATTTGGGGCTTAAAATAAATCTCTCATGTGTCTAGCTTGGGTGATTTTTTTCATACTTTTGTTTTACACACTTGCATAATTGATACTAGGTTGTGACCCCTTAAGGATTCATTAAGTAGTCTCAGATACTTGTGATTGATCTTGATTGCTATCTTGGGTTATTGGACTTGCTAATCCGTTGGCCCCTCATCCCACGCTGTGGTTGCAATCTTAGTGCCATAAAGGGGAGGGGTCAACAGGACAGAAGTGTTAAGTGTTCCACTTGGCAACCCTTTTGTGCTTTTAGGAACTCACTTGTTTTCTAAGTTGGGGACTCATTTTTAGCTTGTGTGAGGTGTTAAGTGTTCCACCTTGTGGACTCATCTCATATTCTCTTTAAGCGTTAAGTGTTCCTCTTTCTGCTTTTTTGGATACTTTTGGTAGATTTGCTTTTGGAAACATACATTTGTGCTCACATAGTAATTAGGCCATATGAACACTATTCATGATTCTTGAGAGATTGGATTCCCAGTGAAATCCTTCTTGATGATAGAATCCTTGTAGGTAGGGAGGATACTTAGTGCGTTTCACATTCAACTTGGTTAGTGCATCTTCTCTTATTGATCGATACATTCTCTCCCAGGAGAGGTTGATAGATCACGTGGGGTAGACATCATGAGCTTTGGTGAATCAAAATTGGTTAGTGTGTCTTCCCTTATTGATTGATACATTCTCTCTCCGGAGGGGTTGATAGATCACATGGGGTTGATATCATAGACCTTGGTGAGACAAACTTTGTCTTAGCATGTCGGATTAATCTACTTGCTTTGTTTGGGTTAAAAGTGAAGAGGTATCAAAACCTTGGATCTGAAGTGAAGTCCCCTTGTGGTATCATACTATGAGTCACCTTTAGAGAGGGTTAACCATAGTGGACAATCCCTTTACAAGGCAAACTGTGTTGATAGAACCTCAAGCAGTAATAGCCATTTTCACCCTGGTAGTGACAGCCGCTATATAAATGTCCTTGTAGAAGAAATCTCCATGGTTATGGTTCATTGTTGGGTTGTCAGATCTCCCTAGGAGCTCCTAAAGATTAAGTTCTCAGACTGTGTCAAAACCCTAGTGCACCGGGATTGGAGTTCACCCCTTTGGATCATAAAATTTGTAGAGTCAAACCATTACTAAAAACCCTAGCGAGGCCAAATTTTCATTTTATAGGGTATATGTGCATTATTGCAAAACATTTTTGGAACATACACAATTAGCACTTCTGAGGATTAGAACGAATAAGTCACTTGATTGTTCATGTGCAAGGTTGCTTTTGCCCTTGTTCATTATTTTTAGACATGCTTGAAATCACTTGCTTACTATTTTGTGTGCTTGTTTATCTATTTGGTTATTGAAAATAGACAAATCTATTACAATCCTCAAATCTGGACATTGAAATTTGCAAACAATTCAAATTTGAAAACTCAAAATTTGCAAAATCTGAAGTAAAATCCTTTTCTGGAGTCAAAAGTTGTCTCAGGAGGTCAGAAAGTCATACGAGTTTCCATCCAGTGTCATTTCATTGCAACCCATCTGTCGTATGATTAAGTACCTAGTGTCATACGAGTTTCCATGCCAGCAAATTCTCAAAGTCAAAATCTTGCAACTATCGTATGAGATTTTCAACTGTCGTTTCATTGATACCCAACTGTCATATGATAACCAACCCAGTGTCGTACAAGTTTTGATGCCAAAAAATTTTAAGAGTCAAAATCTTGCTTACAATTGTCGTACAAGTTTTGCAATTGTCATTTCACAGCATACCCACTATCGTACGAGTCTGCAGAGTGTCATTTGGGAAATTTTTGAAAGTTGTCAAAAAATTGTCAGAATTGCCAAATATTTAGCTTTTTCAGCCTAATTTTAGAATCTGTTGAATGAATCACTATGTCAGGAATAGAGCAGTAGCTATTAAGAGTCCAATCATTTTCCTAAAGTGGCCTTTTGAATTCAATTCAGCCTTCTATTTTATCGATTTGAGTCCTTATCATCCTGTGTCAAAACCTTGTCATAACTATCAATCTTCAATCAATCATCAAAATGACTAAGTGTTGTGATATCTTGTCCGCTATCTTTTGGGAACCTACCCATACATCTAGGGCACAGTATCCTTCATCCACATCTAATCAAATCTTCAAATCAATCAAACCTTGATAAGGTTGTGTCATCTCATCATCTTGATTCAATTCATTCTTCGGTTATCTGGATCTTATTCTTTTGTTTCACTTGAGGTGAATGGTGGAGACTAGAGCTTCCTCTCACAAGAAATCTATCACCACTCTCCAAACTCCAAATCTTAAGCAACTCATCAATTCTAGTCTTTACGAGGATGATGATCTTCGCAACTATCGATTGAAATCTAGTTACATACCTCCTCCATCAACTCACGGAGGTACTCAACATACCCCTCATCAATCTAATCCAGGGAGTCCACAAAATCCTACCATGTCTCAAGCAGGGACAAATTTTGGCTCTCAAAGAGCTCAATCTCAACATGGTGCAGATCAGGAACCCACACCTGAAGAAATTGCTCAATATCAAAATGATGATAACTTTAAACGAATGATGAAGCATTTCTTGAAAGAAGATAGAGAAGCATACTTTTTACAATTGTCTCATCAAGGAGCTAAACTTCCTCCCAACTTTAATGTTGAAGACATCATTACACATGAGGAAGAGAATCCACTCATAGCTATGATGAAATAGATACATGCTTTACAAGTCAAATTTAATAGCCTTGAGAAAGAAAAGGAACCCAAAGAGTTCTCCATGGAAGCTCTATGCCCTTTTCCTTTTGACAAAAACTTGTATATGCCACCATTTCCAAAAAGAGTGGAGATGCCAAAGTATGACAAGTATGATGGACACTCTAATCCTCAAGATCATGTCAGAGAATTCTTTACACAATCAATGGAGTTCATGCATGAACCAGCCTATCTGATGCATCTCTTCCCTCGATCTCTAGGGGGAGCAGCCATCCACTAGTTCTCTAGGCTGCCTTCTACTATCAAAACTTTTGAGGAGTTGATCAAATTGTTCTACCAGCAATACTCCTACAATATTCAACATCTAGTCACCATGATTGATATTTGTAATCTCAAGCAATACCCAGGGGAACCATTCCTAACATTTCTCAAGAGATGGAGGAAGAAGTTCTCTCTATATGCCAGACCTATTCCAGAAATAGAAAAATTGGAAATCTTCATCAACAACCTTGTTCCATAAATCAATTATCCTCTACAAATGAAAGATCATACATCTTTTGATAAGATGGTGGATAATGCTATCAAAATCAAAAAAGTGATTGTAAAAAAAGGAGAAATCACACTTCAAAAAGACAAGTACGAATCTGGATCCAGTTCTAAAGACAAGAACAAAAATTGGAACAAGAACAAAGGAATCATCATAGATGGCATTGTTGACACTATCTATGCCCCATCAAAGGCACCAGCCTACAATCTCACTCTTGGTACTCAAGCCATTAAAGCTTCAGAACAAAAGTCTTCTCAACCATCTCAAAGGAAGCCAGAATACAAAAAATGGGATAAACATCAAAAATTTACTCCTCTAGGAGAGTCTTTAGAATCAGCTATGAAAACTCTACTAGCTAATAACATCATCTCTTTACCACCAATCGGACTGAATGATAAGGACCCTAAACTGATATGGTGGAAGGAAAATGAATTCTGTGATTTCCATCGGAGTAAAGGTCACAAAACTAGTAGTTGCTACCACTTGAAGAATACCATTCAAGATCTGATCGATAGTGGAGACATCACAATTGACAATCCCAAAATCAATCATGATCATACAGCATTCACAGAACTATTTCCAAAACATGGTCAAGAAGTTTCAACTTCTCAGCCTAATATGGGAGCAAAAGTCAACTATGCCTACCCTAGAAATAATGCTATCATCAATATGGTTGAACCATGTCTCTCTAAAAGTTGCAATGTCATCACAATTATACGAAGAGACAAAGATCATTCCTCAACTAATACAATTACTTGATCACAAGCTCAAATGCATCTAAAAGGACAAATCCCAGATTCATCAAATGTCCCTAAGGTGCCCTTCAATCTTTCATCTGCTTCTAAATAGAAGGCTGCTTCCAAATCTTCCAATCTAAAGGATACAAGGCCTACGTCTTATAGCATTGTTCAACAACTCCAACACACTAATGTGAAAATCTCCATGTTTGAGTTGCTTTGAATATCTCCAGCTCATAGAGCCATTCTTGATAAAGCTTTGCTCAGTTCCAATGTTCGTGATGACCTTGATTTAGACAAGTTCTAAACTATGGTTGGACATCTTACATCTCTGCAATATATCTCCTTTTTAGAGGAAGATGAAAACTCCTTGAGTCACCCACATAATCAGCCTTTGCATATAGAAGTCTTGATCCAGAATCATAGAGTCAAATGTGTGTTGATAGATGGGAGTGTTGGCCTAAACATTTGTTCTTACAGCTTGATCACATAATTGGGATTTTCAAAATTGGCTATTGATCCTAGAAAGAAAATAACTATCAAGGCCTATGATGAACAAGAAAGATCTTCTAAAGGCACCATTGTCTTACCTATCAAAGTGGGTCCAATTATCAAAGATACCATCTGTCAAGTGCTTGATCTACCTTTGGCCTACAATGTCCTTCTAGAGAGACCATGGATACATGAAATGCAAGCTATTCCTTCTACATACCATCAATGTTTGAAGTTTCCTTATGAAGGAGTAGAGGTTACTATCCCCATAGATCTGAATACAACTTGCAACACCTTGAAGGAAAGTGTTGATAAGCTTGTACCTAATAACAAAGAATCTTCCATTGAACCAACTAAGGAAGCATCCACATCTAAAATGGAAGATCTTGCAAAAGAGGTAAATATCAAAAAAAATGGTATGGGAGAATATACTATCGAGCCAGTCTTATCTTTGACATCTCTCCCTATCTCACCTAAGTCTTATGGGCAATCTTTGAAACAATCCAAACCAGACTCTAACAAACCTCTTGAAGCATATCAAAGGAATTTTGTAGCAGAACAAGTATCCAAGCAAGAATTTGAAGAGGATGAGGCTATGCTATCATGGCTATACAAAGATGAACCTGAATCTCAAGTTGTTCAAACTAGTGACTCTGTAGTCTCCAAACTCCCTTCCAAGTCATATGGTCCAGGAGATAAATTAATAGCTAAGATGGGATATTCAGGTAAAGGACCTCTAGGAATCAAAGGAAAAGGTCTTGAGGTACCTTTCCCACATACTGGTAGAGAAAATAAAAACAAAGTTGGCTTAGGCTTTAAGAAGAAACCCTATCACCTCAAAAGTAATTGCTCTGATGTCATAGAGCAGATCACACTAGGGGAACCTCTTCTTAAGAAAGAAGAAATAGAACCATCAGATAGTGATTTAGATAGTTCAGAACTCATCCCCTATGAAAAATTTCCTAAAGAGATCAAATACCTTCTTGATGATAAAGATGATCCTATCAAAATAATTAATGTAGTAGAAACACAAGAACCTACTATGAATTAAGAGATAGTTGCAACACAAGAACTAGCTAATCTCAAAAACAACCAAGAAGAGGGAAGTGGTAGTGATTCTAAGATAGATTCTGAGTATGAATACAAATCAAAGTCTGAGGGTAACCCTTCTTGGGGTATTCACCCTGACTTTACTCATGTTCTAAGATTTCCTAGAGATCCTGAATCAGAAGCTGAATCAAGTGACTATGAATGGGGAGCAATTCCAGAACTAGATGAAGATGAGCTTATCACAAAGAAACATGTTGATGTTATTCACCAATATGCACCTCAAACCAATGTAAGTCTAGAGCAAAATGATGAACCTATCAACACTGATCCACCTATGGCTGAATTGGACTCCCACGATGACATTGAGCCTATTCATGAATTGAATGTCTTAAGTTGTAGTATCACCTTTGAACTTGAGCATCAAGTTAGGACCAATGATGATAGATCCATATCCGTAAACACTATCTCCCAATCTTTCCCTACTTTGACTATCAAATATCCAGAACTTATTGATCAAACCTCCATGAATCCGAGCCATGGTATTTATACCTTCTTGAATGAATATGCCCTTGCTTGCTACCTCAATGTAGTTGAGCCTATGAGTACTTCCATCAGTGAACCGAGTGTCAGCATGACCGAGTCAGACATCAAATATCTTAGTCAGAAAAACAAGAATAAAAAGAAAAAGAAAAAGAGTTCTGAGGGTGAAAACCACTTTGTGGCAGTCTCAGAACCTACAAAAGTAAAAATAAAAGATGTATCCAAAGGTGAAAACCTCTTTGAGGTGCCTAAGGATGAGATATTTGATGTCCTTCCAAGTCTCTTATAGGATAGATCTCTAGTTCTAATTGAGCCCACTCAATCCATCAATTTGGGTACAACAGAGGAACCACAATTGGTACATGTAGCACAATAATTATCAGAAGAAGAGAAGCAAAAATTTACAATATTCCTAATAGAGAAGAAGATCAACTTTGCATGGAAATATTTAGATATGCTAGGATTGGATCCTAATCTTATAACTCATCATTTATCTATTGCTCCAAATGTCAAACCTATCAAGCAAAAATTAAGAAAGATGCATCCTCATGTTGCACTATTGGTAAAAGCTAAATTAGAGAAGCTCCTAAACATCAGATTCATCCAAGTTATTGACTATGCAAAGTGGATCTCTAATATTGTACCTATTTCTAAACTAGATGGCTCAATTAGAGTGTGCATAGACTTTAGAGATGTGAATAGAGCATGCCCTAAGGAGGACTTTCCACTACCTAACATTGATATGATAGTGGACATGACTGCGGGTTTTGAGATGTATTCCTTAATGGATGGATTCTCTGGATATAACCAAATAAAAATTTCTCTACAGGACCAAGAGAAAACTGCTTTCACATGTGCATGGGGCACCTTCTATTGGAATGTCATTCCATTTGGGCTTAAAAATGCTGGAGCTACATATCAAAGAGCGATGACATCTATTTTCCATGACATGATGCATCAAACTATGGAAGATTATGTTGATGATACTTTAGCAAAATCTATGATTAGAACTAAACATCTAAAGGACTTGAGCATGATCCTAGACAGAATGGAAAAGTTTAGTCTCCGACTAAATCTTAAGAAGTGTGCTTTTGGTGTCACTTCTGGAAAGCTCTTAGGATACATAGTTTCAAAGAAGGGCATTGAAGTTGATCCGGCTAAAGTCAAGGCTATAATAGAGATGCAACCTCCTATGAATATCAGTCAAATGAGGATGTTGCAAGGAAGATTTCAATCCATCAAAAGATTCATATCACAGCTAGCGGACATATCACAGCCTTTTACAAAAATATTACATAAAGGAGTGACCTTTGCATGGAATGAAGAATGTGAGAACAACTTTAACCATATCAAGAAGTATCTATCAAATCCACCTATCTTGATGCCTCTTATTCATGGGAAGCCATTGATCTTATATGTCTCTGCAATAGCCACATCATTGGGGGCATTGCCAGTGCAACATGATGAAGAGAAAAAGGAAAGAGCCATTTATAATATAAGCAGAACATTGGTGGCATATGAAAAGAACTATTCTATGATTGAGAAAGCTTGTCTCGCTGTGATCTTTGCATCACAAAAATTGAGACACTATATGTTAGCTCATACCATGCATCTAGTAGCAAAAATTGATCCACTAAAATACCTACTAAGCAAGGCTGCCCTCACAAGTAGACTGGCTAAATGGGTCATGCTTCTAAGCAAATTTGACATTGAATATGTTGAAAGAAAAGCTATAAAATGTCAAGTTATTGTTGATCAACTCGCAGATGCACCCATGTTTGATGACACACCAATGCAAATAGAATTTCCAGACTCCTCTATTATGCACTTATTTTCTAGAGAATGGCAATTATTCTTTGATGGCTCCTATACACAGAATGGATCTAGAGCAGGCATATTGTTCATAACTCCTCAAGGATACTCCATCCCAAAAGCATTCAGACTAAAATTCCCCTACACAAACAATATTTCGGAATATGAAGCCCTCTTGAATGGTATGAAAATAGCAATTGAATGGAGAGTAATAGAGCTACACATTCATGGAGACTCTCAACTTGTTATTCATCAAGTCAATGATGTGTACCAAACTAAAGATGAAAAGATCATTCCTTACAAGAGAATGGTAGATGATCTTAAGAAATATTTTATATCTATCACATTTGAGAAAATTCCAAGAATAGAGAACAAAGCTGCCGATGCAATGGAAACACTATCTACTTTATTACCACAGCCTGAACACGAGCTATGCTACGAGTTTCTGGTGGAAGTGATGGAATATGGATGAAGTGATTGAGAGGGGGGGGTGAATCAGTCAACCATAAAACACCTCACAATTATTTCTTTCCAGATCCCTTAGGATATCTTAATGAATATTATCTGTTTAACACTCGGTAAATAGATTGCAGTGACTTTGTAGATGCAGAAAGTATTAGTAAATTATCTTTAGATATTCATCAGCACTTGTATATGACTAAGATAGCAATTAAGAACACAAGAGACACAAGATTTAACGTGGAAACCCAATATGGAAAAAAACCACCAATGTATCTAGATACTGATTTTCACTTTTCTGAAGTGATGCCCGGTTAGAAGCCAACCCGATAAAAGGTTAGAAAACACACTGTTAGGTGTGACCTTGTTAGAGGATTTAATCACCTTGCTAGGAGTGGCCTGGTAAGAGGTCTTGAGAACAATTCAATGGAATTGTCACCTTGTTAGAGGATTTACAATATGGCTGTTAAACCAACTCGGTTAAGAGATTTACAATTCACTGTTACAATGATAAGAAGGTAACAATGAAAATGACTTGTATAAAAATGCAACTACCTTGCTGATTATAGATCTCTGTTCTACATAAGTGTGATCCTTCGAATATATCTCTGCTGCTCCTCAAGGATATCTGATCATCCTTCACAAATTCGCACACACCTTTCCTATCTCTCTTCTATATATCTTCTGCTGTGTGTATATTTTATTTTCACATTTGACCTTTTATTTATATGATTTTAGATTTGTCAAATTGACATTACTTAGTATAATAGTCGTCTGAATTAAGCAAACTTTATTTGCAAAAATCCTTCAAGGGCCGACAGTGCTCGGTGATCATAACTTTCTACAATCTTTCGGAGACCGAGGGAACTTGGTAAACACTGATAATCTTTTTTCTTCGAAAACTGATTGAACTCGGTAGATGCTAACTTTCTTTGATAACCGACTGAACTCGGTAGATGCTAACTTTTCTTCGACAACCGTCTAAACTCGGTAAACACTAAATTTTCTTTGACGACCGACTGAACTCGGTAAATGCTGATTTTTCTTTGATAACCGAGTGGACTCGGTAAGCACTAATTTTACTGCTTGACAGATCGACTGAGCTCGGTAGGTACTGAATGCTGCAGACTATGACATAGTGTGACATCAAAGACAATACATAATTTGAGTAGCAATTTCCTTCAGATAATTGTTTCCAACAGGAAGCACTATCTTATCCTGCATATGACTCCCCTGAAACTTGCATGATCTACACTATTGTAGGTCATGATTCATCCTGATATAAAAACCTATTTTCCTATCTCCAAGACCAAATCATTCCTGATACCTTCAACCACCATGAAAAGAGATACCTTATCGGTAATGCCTCCCAATATGTCATCATTGGTAATGATCTATACAAATGAGATCTAGATGGTATGCTACTTAGATGTTTAGAACGGGAAGAGTCTCAACATGCATTAGAGGAAGTCCATGATGGTATTTGTGGGTCACACTCGAATGGCTTAACATTAGCTTGAAAACTTATTAGGGATGGGTACTATTGGCCTAAAATGGAGAAAGAGGCTATCAAATTTGCTAAGAATTGTCAAAAGTGTCAAGTACATGGCAACCTAATTCATGCTCCAGGGAGGGATCTAATCCCCTTTACAACACAATGGCCTTTTCATCAATGGGTATTTGATCTTATCAGGATGATTCATCCTCATTCTTCTAACGGACATACCCATATAATCATAGCCACAGATTATTTTACAAAATAGGTAGAGGCGGTCCCTTTGACACAAGCAACAGGGAAACAAATATCTATGTTCATATTGAACTATATCATATGCAGATATGGGATACCTCATTCCATAATCATAGATAATAGTGGGCAATTTAGGAATAAAGACCTAGATGATCTATGTGCCAAATTCAAGATCACCCAACATTGGTCTTCTATCTACTATCCACAAGGAAATGGCCAAGTAGAGGCTTCTTACAAAAATCTATTAAAGATCTTGCACAGAATAGTAAACAAAACTGGTAGAGAATGGCATCTCATGATTAATCCAACTCTATGGGCCTATAGAACAAGTATCAGAACACCTACTGGGGCTACACCTTTCACTTTAGTTTATGGGTCTGAGGTGGTACTACCTATTGAGATTGAAATCCCATCACTAAGAATCAGGATGCATGGTCTAGTAACTAATGATGACTACAAAGTGTCTAGGTTGCAAGAACTAGAACTACTAGATGAGTGCAGACAAGCAGCGTATGATCATCTTAGAGTATATTAGAAGAGAATGTATAGAGGCTATAACAAGAAAGTCAAACACAGAGAATTTCAAAATGGTGATCTAGTCTTAAGAGAAAATCCTAAAAATCAATCCCATCGAGAATGCAAGAGGAAGTTCGAACCCAACTGGCTGGGTCCCTTTGTCATCACTACTACTTTTGGCTCTAGTCCCTATCAACTCTCAATGACTAAAGGAGAACAACTCAAAGAACCAATCAACATTCTCCATTTGAAGAAATTCTACGCCTAAGGCATTCATTCTATGGTAAAATGTCCTGAAAAAATCTTTAAAATTGGAAAATATCCTGAAAAAAATGAACATCTTGGTGAAAACCTAGCAATAGGCACCTTGATGATTCACAAAAAAATCAAAAAATATCAAAAGTACAAAAAAATTGAAAAAATGAAAAATACAAAAAAAAAAAAAAAAAGTGCCTTGGTGAAAACCTAGAAACAAGCGCCTTGGTAGCAAAAATAGAATCTCTGCCAAGATGGTGAAAACCTGGTAAACGGGCACCCCTTGTTTCAAAATGCTCCATCTATCAGCACAATCTTGGTCTTTCCCATCTTTCAGTCTTGCTTTAGTTTGTACATATCTCCCGGTTTGTTTTTGCATTTCCAGTTTTCAATAAGTCGGTCTGTACACCAATCAACTCAAGCGTCTGTATCCTATCAATGTTCAAACTTGGGTGAAATCAATGTCATATCCTATGGTCTCCGATGTCTCTAAGATGTGTCATATCTAGTCAGAGTCCTTTGAAGCTTCATTTGAGTCAGTCAAGTCTGTCTTTTCTCCAGAAAGGATTTTGCATCCACAACAACAATCAAACACAAACTGAAAACAATCTATGCTTTTATTTCCTTGTATGCTTACTGATTCGCATTGAGATTTTTGCATATTGTGTCCCTTTGAGCTCTTCAATGATATCCTTTATAGGATTTAGAGAGTGATGACTGGGGGCATAATCTTTTCTTTGTCTTCTGCTTGTATGTGAAAACCTAACGTCTTTGGAAATTCTGGATTGAAATGGTGTCCGACTGTAAGAGCCTCTATCTCAAATTGGATGGCCATGCGTACCTCGACCATTGATACCTAGAAAATTCAAGGAAGCTTGATCTAACTATTGTCTTTTTGAGTGAGTTCTTTCTCCTACTGTGAAATGCAATCTTACCTAAGGATGTGAACGATAAAGGGTCACTACGGGTAATTCACATGGGATTTAGAATGATCTCTTGACTGTTTGTTGTGTTTGTCATGCAAGGCATATTCAAGTCATCATGGCGTTCATGTTTTGATGCTTATACAAATTTCTATATCAAAATGGACATGATATTTAGGTCATCCTGGCATTTGTGCCTTGGTGCTTATATCTAATCCGACAATCTGAAAACAAAATCAATATTCATATATCCATGGTTGTTGACCAGTGGGTGTTGTATTTATTCTTGCACATACAAATCGATATTCATATGTCTATGGTTTCATAGCTAGTGGGCATTGTATTGATTTATCAGGATACCTAAAAGTTCAATGATGATAACAAATCGACATATGATCAGTGACTAGGTCCTAGGTCTTAGGTTGCATTTCATTTTGCATGTCTCTTTGCATTTTGCATGTTTGCATATCTCACAACTATTTGGAAATACTTCAAAGCTTAAACAATTCTTCATATCAATTCTTCACATCTAACATGAGCTAAGTCTCACTCAGAAGGTCTCTTCATCAAACCGCAAGCAGTAAGCCTCTAGGGTTAACCATTCTTTTGACATAAGACTGAGTACTTGTCTTCATCAACCTACAAAAACATATCATGTGTATCACTGCATTTACATCTTCTATCATTATCATTTGTTGCATTACATTACATTCATTGCATAAGCATAAATCATACATACATCTTTTCATAATCAATTACATTTTCATAATATCCATACATATGAAAGAAATCATTGCATTGCATCGATCCATACATACATTCTACACTAATCATAGCATAAGCATAGCATGATATCATCATAAATCTACATCATGACAAGTACAAATGTAGTCACAATCAAAATATCAATCTCATATATATCAAAAATCTCAAAATGTGTCAGGGGTGCACTACTGGAACTATGTACAAAAGAATGAGCTCAGGAAAGCTATCAGAATCAGAATGGTATAAAAAGAATAGAATATATCAAAACATGACCACCGGAATCAACTCTTAGCATGCTCCTCGGTAGCTAGTGGAGGAGGTGGTGGTGCATCTGGTATGACCTCTACCCTCAGTGCCCTAGATCCCTCTGAGGCTACCATGTAATCAAAGTATGTAGGTACTCTCTGCTCAGCAGGAACAACAACATAGTATGCAAACACATAATAGGAGGCCTGTGAGGTCTGATGGGTCACCTCTATCTGTAGTCTCTGAACCTCTGAACGAAGCTCTACATGAAGCTTAGTGCACTTCCTGTCTGCCTCCTGAAACCTCTCCTCCCATCTGACACTCTGTACCTTCACATCCTGGACCTGATCTCTGAGCTATCTAATCATCTCTACTGAAGTGAGAGGAATAGTAGGCTCTACTATAGCTACTGGCATCTCTGTATCCTGTGTTGGCTACTCTGGATACTGTCTGGTGGTCTTTGATCTACATGCCTTATGATGTCTAACCTCCGCACCCAAATCAAAAGTGGTGTCTACCTGTGTGGGATCTGCATCACCACCTACAAACTGCTCACTTGCCAACACCTCATCTGTTGCACTAATACTACCCAAAGTACCCCTCTCACCCCTGGATCATCTATGTGACCCTGTGGATGTACCTATGGGAGAAGTAGAACGATGAGGAGGCCTCATATGCCCAGATGATCTCTATAATGGAGTTTTCACTCTCTGTCTGGGCAGTGTAGGATGCACTGCCTGTGGTCTCGGGCCCTGTACCATAGGAGCACCTGTAACATCCATCACCTCCTCCATGGAGGGTATCAACTCTATAGGATTTGAGAATCTATGAATGGGATGAACTGCAAGCCACGCAATGTATCCGTCTATCACTCTTGCATCGACAACCTATGGCCGGTAGTCCCAATCTCTGCCTATAATGGCACTGTACTCCTCTGCACATAAGGAATAGGAGAGTCTCGATGTCCATCTGAGCTTGATCTCACGCACAATGCGAGCATATGTCATGTACTCTCATGGGGTATCCTATCTGCGTCCATACTGACACCACACTCTACTAATCAAAAATCTCTCCAGAACAATGGGAGAGCGGCCAATAAGTACTCGAATCTGAAAAAGAAAACTATACTACTCCCTCGCAGTGGGCCAGACCTCTATCTGCAAATATGGCCTCCGATGAACAAAAGTCATGTCATCTAGACATCACCAAAAGTACTCGGTATGACCCATCTAGACCTGTGTGATGTAACCAGCATATGTATATATCACTGGCTCCTGTGGCTACCGCTGTGTCTAAAAAACTGGTCTAAATACTAGTATATGCTCCCAGGCCCATATCTGTAATACAAGAGCTCCTGAAGCAAAGCTCTTGCAATCCTGATAAATGATCTCATGCATCTTTGAAAACATATGTGCCAAGAGGCACTAACCCTAGGCAAGCTCAGTGGGCATAGCCATAAGAACTGCTACCATCGGAGCCCATCCCATCAAAAAGCCATTCTGCTGACGGCCTGGCATGATAAGCTCCCTGATTATACTTCCAATAATGCACTCTAAACGGTGCGTCTGACCATATCTCTACACAAGGGTCTCCCAAGAAATGGACCCCATCAATTGTGTATCATCTCCAAACAGACACCTAAAGGCATGAAGACCACCCTGACTAGAACTCACATACTCAGGACGCCGACTGCTATGAAATGGAATGCACAGTATCCTATAGACGTCCTCTGGAGTCACAATCATCTCTCCAGTAGGTAAATGAAACATCTGTGTCTCCGAATGGAATCTCTCAATCAAAGAAGTCAAAAGGCCATGATTTACCCTAATGTCAGGTAAATGAATCAAATACTCGAATCCACAGGCAACAAGATGAACCCTCAACGAGTCTAAAAGTGTGACACATAATCTCTGGGTAGCTAGGTATGAATGTCGGACGTGTACATCTGGATATGTCACCTATATCATACAAAAATAGGGCATTCTATCAGAAATTGGGTTTAATAACAGGCTAATAGTATAGAAATTGGATAGTCAGGAACTTTAGAAGGTAGGTCAACCATTCAGATATTAGCATCAGGCATCAGAAAAGTCAAAATTTGGCCCTAAAAATCAGTTTTCAACACTCTATTTTTTATATGACAGTCCAGACTGGCATCAAATGTCATACAACACTCCACAATAGACCAAATGACACTCCATGGTCATACGACACTGCGCCCAAGATCATACGAGTTTTGAGGGACCCGGTGAAATGTTGTACAACACAAGGGTCCCTCTCATATGACACTTGGGTGGGCTTGAAATGACAAAGGAAATTCAAATGAAGTGTCGTACAAGTCTGGGTTGAGACTCGTATGAGTTTTCAGACATGCAAAAATTAAAAAAACAAAACACATACGAAAAATATTAAAAAATTCTAGGAACATGAAAAATTTGCATTTTCAGAGGGGCACAGAGGTCCACCTACCGGATGTCCATACTGTCGGGGTCTCTGGTATCTCCGGCTGCGCTAAAATTGATGCGAACTCACAGGAACCTTCAAATCTCGTTGTTCTGCCATTTTCTTTCTCCGAGGGCTCTGCATGATCTCCAAAGTCAAATGGTTGAAATGAATTGAAAATGACCCTTCAGGCCTTTATATAGCATTTGACCTAATTTTCAAAAGTGCTCCGTTTTTCATGAAAATTGCACCCTTGGCTAATTTCGACATTTTGAATCCATTTTCGGGATCAAAATTCAAATCTGAGATCGTTTAATATGTCAAAATCATGATTTAAAATTTTGGGCCCAGGACGGTCTACTGCTTGCATATTCGACCTCGAATCATCACAAAAATCCAGTATTCAACTTAATTGATTATCTTACATCAAACTATCAAAATTTCAACTTGGTCAACTATGGTCAACTCATAGTTTCACCTACTCAAACTTGGTCTCCAGGACCTCTCAATGATGCAGAATGCATTCTCAAACGTATATAACCACTTCTTAAATCAATTAACATGCTTCTAAACCATCAACGCTGACTTTTCTTGTCAGATTTCAATTTTAATCCTGAAGGGGGCATGGTATTGCACATCATTCAAAGTCTGTATCAATTTCTATCAATATCTTTCATCAGTGATCAAGACAAACAATCACGTCTAGTTACTGATTCATCAAAAGTCCTCATCGCTTGGGGCAAATCTATCATCACTTGGGGCATATCAGATTTGTTGATCCATATCAATTTGGTATCCTCCTAATCTTGTAATCTGTATCAATTTTTGCAACCATCGGATCATAGTGTTCTTTCCTTGGTTCTTTAGCAGCTGAAGGGTTTGGATGTGATACCTACTAGTTCTGCTAAGACAATCGAGTCTAGAACCAGTCACTCACTTCTTAGCAATCCTAAGGTTTGGAATCAGGCATTTTGACACTCTTTCGCAATCATAGGTTCATTTGCTGTTATAGTGAACATTATCTTTGGTCATTCAGGACCTATTATCTCTATATCAAATAAATATCAATCAGCTTCTATCTCATATCAATTATCAAACATCAGTTTCATATCTTTATTATACACAGACTTTCTTTGAACCACTGCACTACACACAGTAATTCAAAGAGGGGAAAAATGTAATACCCCAAAAATGGGCTATAAGTTCATTAATCTTCTATATCAACACATCGAACGAAATCAACATCGAAGTCCTAACCTAAGGCACATCTAAACATCATTGAATCCTAATTGATTATCTTAAATTCTGCATCAGGCAATATTCCTAGCAATATTCCTAATTATCTTAATTATCTTTAATTTAATGATTATTTGGCGATAAATCACATTTATCCTAAGTTTGATTAATTGAATATTTTCATATTTAATTAATTAGATTTAATATCTTGCCACTTAATTGTGTAATTAAATTTAATTCTATCTATTATTAATTATATTATTTAAATTTTGACAATAAATCCAAAATCTTATGACTAATTGATTAAATTTTTATTTAATTAATTAAAGCAAGTTGTCATTATTTAATAATATGGTTTTTAATAAAAGTTTGATTAAATAATTGATTAACCCATAAATCAATTATTTATTTTCAAAAATCAGTTAAGTTGAGAATAAAACACTTTATTTATTTATTAAATCATAATTATCCATGTGCATATTCAAGGACCAGTTAAACTCAAATTGGAAAATCAATGCAAGTTGTTAGCTTTTTGAAACTCAACATCTTTTTGAGTTTTAAAGTTAATCTAAACTTCTAATTCGAGTTGAACTGTGCTTTTGCATGATTTTTATGACTTAATTATCTGTTATTTAAAAATAACTCAAAAATCAACTTGAGTTATTTGAGTGATTTATGGCTTTTTCTCATGCACTTCCAAAGCCTTGGATTTCTATGAAACCAAGGCTCAGCTCTTCATAATTCATATCTCACAAATTTCAAACTTACTCTACAGGAATCATAGCATATCAAATTTGGAGAATTTGCACAATTGGAGCTTGAAAGACAAATTTGAGGATTCAAAGCTTTGTGAGATCAATTTCAAATTCATAGCTTTCATATTATTGTTAGAATTTTCATTCTCATATCATATCATTTCTAGATTAGCATTGCATATCAACTTTCATATTAGCATAGATTCATATCATTTTTTCATATTATTGCATAGAAAATATCAAAAAAATAGATTAATTGCATTCATATTTCATATCAGTTTTGCATTCAAATCCTTCATTTAGGTGTCGTCTAGGTCACTGATCTCGATAGCAATCTGAGAACATTAATCTCGCACCTACTAGAAGGCAGTAAATCGCTTGGTTAAATTAAATTTCAATTTTGCATGATTTTGATTATAGCTAACCTCTAATGTTTTGCTGAAGTGTTGTGTCTACAGATCAGGTACAATTTTCACACACATAGCTGCAGTGGCTCTGCAAATGTAGTGGCTTTGGCATTGGAATCTGCTCTCTCCATGTCTTGAGCTCTTCTTTTTGCTCTTGTATAAGCAACAAAAGCAACTTCATCATTGACTCCATTGAAGTCTGGTTGCTCCCAATTAAAGAGAGCAGTCTCTTTCTCTTGCGATTCTTGCTAGGGAACTGACCCATTGGATGAAGCCGCTGATTGAGCTTGTGAGGCATTTTGAACCATTAGAGCCTGGTTCATCCATCCATTTGAACATGTAGCCTGATTATGAGGCTGGTCACAAGGAAAGCACCATTCATTGTCCATAGCCACATTATTTTGACTAGGAACCACATCCCTCACTGGATTTGCAGAATTGAGGGGTGCAGGGTTATATGGTTGGAATGGTCTCTAATTAAAACTTTTTCTTTTTCCTTGATAACCTCCTTGGTATGGTCACCTATTTTGTTGATAAGGTTGTCCCTGATTCTGATATTGTTGATTAGGACCTTGGCCTTGTGGCTAAAATGATGGTCTAATTCCTTGACCTTGTTTCTTTAGATTTGTGACCTCTTTAGTCAAGGTCTGCAACAAGTTTGCCATTTCTTGTTGACTGCTTTGTTGGCTATTCTTTATCTCTCGCAACTCTTGGGAGAAGCTTACTATTAGCTCTTGACCACTAGTACTAGCCTGAGGTGCCAATATGGTGGGAATAGGGGTAAATGGGGGTACTTGTGCAGGTGCGATGGGTTAAAGGCTAGGAAAGATGGGCATAGGTGGTCTTCTTTGTATCACACCTACTTGAATTAAACAATTTTCAGCCCTGATGGCTATGTCAAAAGCTTGGGGTAAAGAAGTACCACCCATAGGCTGGATCATGACATAAATTTGACCATTTAGGCTTTGGAAGTAGTATAGAAAAGCATGGTTAGCTAATGGTCTTAGAGAGACTGGGATTATATTCCATGTTTTGAGGAATCTACTATTGTAATCTATCATTTTCTCTTGAGGGTCTCTTTTAATGGTTGTTAACTATTCTACCAGAGAAAAGTCATCCGATTTATCCTCAAAATGCTTACTCAATGCATCTCCTAACTCATCCTATGAATTAATAGAACTAAAAATTAAAGTTCTAAACCATTCAAGAGCCTTACCTTTTAGAGAGGCTACTAATAATTTTGTGGCCACATCCTCTTGGGTTATGTTGTGTATGCTGCAGATGGTGGTCACATCTCTTATGTGCTCAAAGGTAGTTGTCTACCCTTCACCTATGAAATCAAGTATACTCTTTAGTGCCACCAAGGGCACATCATGATGTTTGGAAAATACCAAGGGAATTCCTTGATTGAAAGGTGCAAAGGAAAACTGCCTAGCCATTGCGAGAGTTGGAATCTAAAGGTTACCAACTATGTGAGTTGTATTTACTGTTGGACTTGAATCTTCTTCTAGATCTCTGGTTAGAGATCTACCTCTTCTTCTAGAATGGAAGGGAAAAGGTCTCCTTTTTGAGGTATCAGGAGGTGTAGACTAAACTCTCCTTCCAGGGGATGTTCTTTGAGTTGACCTGCCTTTGTAACTTCTTTTTGAGGGCAACTCTAAAAATTGAGCAGGCTTTGAGCTTCTAGTCTCAATCTTTCTCATAAACCTTAAACAAGGTTGGCTTGAATCTTTGAAATTAGTGGAGTCACCAGATATACTTGATAGAACAACTTCTAAAATCCTATATTATGCACTTTGTATATCAAAGATAATAGAATCTTCAAACAATGAACTTCTTTTGTAGTCCCACTAGGTGTGCCAAAATTGTTATACACTAAGTTTGCACCCTTGTTTCAAGCTCTCGTAGTCTTGATAACCTAGTATAACATGGGAATCATCTCCAAGTTGTGGGACCTATGCTAACTGAGATGAGACCTCTAGGTTCTAGGCTGGTTCCTCTTGGATAATCACCTTAATTTGCTTCTAGACATGAAAAGTAAATCTTTTGAGGGAAAGGGATAGAAGGAATGCTTGAAAGGGAAATGACTGAAAGAAAACTACCTACTAGGTGATGCACCAAAATGAAGGTATGAATTATAGTATAAAAGATGGACTCAATGAATAAACTTAAGTCTAGGAGATCACAAATCACTGAATAGGCTTGCATAAGTATTTCATAGAAGGGTCTACAAATAAAAGAGGGTATTTAGGGAAAGAGAGATTATTTCACAAACAATAACACTCTTAGGATTAGACAACAATCTATGACCTACAAACAAACATTCACCTCTGCAACTAGGTATAGGAATGAGATGAGATGGTTAAGGGGTTGTAGTATACCCACAAAAGCATTCACATCAAATCATCCATAAGAATACACAAAATTGCAGAAAGAAAGAAGGATCAAGAACCCTAAGATATCACTAAAAACATATAAATACTGAATTCATTAAGAGATAACTCACACAAGAAAGAATAGGGACATGAGAAATGTCACAAAATATCTTCAATATCTGAATTATCCATGGGAATTTACAACTGTAGAAAACCAGAGGGGCAAAAGAAATGCCATAGATAGCTTCCTAAGAAAGGTACTTTCTTCTTTACAATTGTCCAACTCTTCTTTTACAAAAAGTCATTTTGAGCTCTAAAGCTCTTCAAAAAACATTATATACATCTCCTCCAATGCACACAGGTAGGAGCCAAAAAATATCTGATTAGGGTTACATAATTTTTCATATAATAATCAAACCCTAATCTCCCTTTTAGCACAATTACATTATGTAATTTTGAAAACATCCTAGCTGATCAGATATGACTATATCTTTGCGTGTACATCTCCTACTGAGTCCACCTATAGACACAACAACCTTGACTCATCTACCCACCTACAACTCCACTAAGCCATGAAGGCTCACAATCTTATCTTATTTCCCTGGGTAACAGCACCGTTCAAAAGGTGGCGCCAACTCTTTCTAGCACCTTGTGCCATATTCCTGGCGTGAAAACATGGCATAGTACCCTATAATGCTAGGCAATAGTCACTTCCATCATCTTCACAACCACAACCATCTTGAGAATTTAATTCCTGAGCTAACTGACATTATACATGGCCAAAAAGAGAAAAACCCTAGCAAAAACTTCACAGGAATTTGAATTTTTGAAATATAATGGATAGCGGCAAATTAAAACATCACCATCAATGAGAAACCCCTCCTAGCAGATGAATGGCTATGATGCACTTGAAAAATAGCCTAAACTTCCCCCTCTAATAGGTCAACTACCACTTGGAAGTCAACAACCAATGAAACACGAGCAAATCAGCATGTCTGACAGACTTGGACCCATGATCTATAGAAGGAGCATCAGACGGTCATCGCTATACCATGATGCTAAAAGTCAAGCATCTTGGATCCCTGGTATAATGAGAACCACCAGATCAAACTGAACATTAAGCTCTTTAGAAATCCCTGACCCCACGGACCCACTGACAACTGCCACATAGCATACCAACTAGCCAATCACAAGCTGCCAAACGAGAGATGTTATAGACCCTTCTAACAATAGGACCCACAGCAGACTAAGATCACATCGGATGGTTGTTGCAAGATCACAAGGGCTTGGAAGATCCCTTGTGATCAAGCGACAATCGTAGATCTTCAGTCTACTAACATCCCTATAGATACTCTAACATGGTCCTACCAATAGAGCCCAGTTATCGTCTGATTGACCAATGAAGAATGAGCACATCATAAACCAAGGACCCACCTGATAGAGCCTGGAGATAAAGTAAGATCAACGGCAGGTGCATGATCTCATGTGTCAGAAAAGCTCCTTCAGATCATGTGCCAGCCGTTAGATCATCATTGACTAACAACCACCAGGCCTGCACTGACATGTCATCGAATCACAAGTCCTTGACCAATCAAAGGTGTACAGCTCAAACAAGGCCAGACCCACTAACAAATGAACTCTATAGGTAGGAAGATCAATGATCATTGCAAGATCTCATGGAATCTTTTAAGGCCATGAGATCATGCGACAATCGTCAGATCTAGAATCTTAATTTGGCCGCTGAACTGAGACTGCCAACCGAAATGGTAACCACTGGCCAAATCACTAAGTGTTAAGGGGTTGACCACTAGGAATCAGAGATTTGGCGACTGAAGGATTTAATTGCACACATGGAAATTGATGGAACTTAAGTGGTCAATAAAGTAACAAAGAATTATAACAAGCCAAAGGGTTTTCTAGGGTTTTTTGCTCAAACGATCACTTTTATGAATTTTTTTTTAACTGTAGACTAGAGGAAAAAACAAATTGTAGAGGCCAGGAAAAAATGCATAAAACCATGAAAATTTTAGGGATGCTTGGCAGGGTAAAAACAGAGACCTTGGGATAGATATTAGCCAAATTTGCATAGAATAGGAAAATTAGGGCAACATGTACATCTACAATTACAATTACATTTATATCAATAGCTTTATCTAAGAGTTAACATCTAGGATGTCATCCCTTTATATTTTTAAGTCATTATTTTGATAAACAAAATAATCCCTTAACTCTTTACTAGTTATGTCTTCATATTATGTCCTATCGGCTTGACACTGTCTTCAGTAAAACTATCATAACTTCTTCCGTACATGTCGTATTGACTTGCGCTCTAAGATGGGTAGTCAATAGTCATCATAGAGTCTATGTTAAAGTTTGAAAGCATTTAACTTACTCCAATCAACATCACAAACAAAAACTATGTCCAGTTTCACTGGTAACAATATTGTCTCACACTTAGACAAATTTGCAATGCGCTCTGTCATACTTGCTCTCTCACCTGTGCGATCTTCATGTGGATCATATGTTTCCATAATGACAACATCTATGTAATCAACTCAGCCAAATTGCCAACAATCTCCCCCTTTGTCATTGGTGGCAACATATGAGAAAATTGGCTAAGTGTACAACTCAAAATCTCAAAATTGTGGCCATAGTATAAAATATATACTATCCTAATAAATCCTCAAAAAATTATTATCTCTAATATAGTACTCCCCCTAGGAGTATCAATCCTTATCATATACTATCAATTTTCTACTATATATCTCTCCCCCTTTGACAACAATGACAAAATAAAGGTAGGGAGGGTTACAAAAATTGTATCACAAAAATATCATACCTCAATTCAATTATTGCAAAGTCAGTAGGCTCGCAACACAAATTGTAAAATCTATCTTCATGGCATCTATCTCCTTCTCCCATGATTTCTTAATGGAATCTGCCACATTGAGTAGTGTGCTCAGTCCATAAGATGCAATTTCACATGCTTGGAGGTTTTCAAAGTTAAACTTCTGAAAAGATGTCTTAGCTAAAAGACATTCTTCCAACTACTCTTCAATAATGCTTAACTTCATAGAAGTATGCTCTCTCAAAAGAGTGAATCTTTTCAATTTTCTATCTCTCTCATCTTGCACAACTCTGATTTCATCATATAGCTTCTAAACTTTCTTTTCAACATCACATACTTTCACATTGGGGCTAGAAAGAAGGTTAGTTTCATTCAAATTTTTTACTTCCTTCAACTTTATCTTCTGATCTTCTTCTGTTCTCAAGGTTTCTGATTTTGTACACTCTATGTACAAAGATTTACCTATTTCCAAATGATTCCTCAAGTCCTTGATACATATATCAAGAGTTTTGATATCATTCCTGATATTCTGGTTGATGTTCAAAAGCATTCTAGCCTCATAAGCTGCTTGTGCTTTCATTTTTGCAATATCAAAAAAGTTTGTGAATTCATTGTCAAAAGTGCTCATTATCTTCTTTTCTTTCTCCATAGGGTCTACTTTTGCAATTTGTGTAGTTACAGTGCTTTGTAACTTCTCAGTTAA
The DNA here is from genome assembly GCA_027943335.1 of Chamaecyparis obtusa. Lineage (NCBI taxonomy): Eukaryota > Viridiplantae > Streptophyta > Pinopsida > Cupressales > Cupressaceae > Chamaecyparis > Chamaecyparis obtusa. Next base: position 124,173 of record BSBK01002937.1, on the reverse strand, counting down.
TTCCTTTAGACACCCTTCAAGACTCTTCACTTTCTTATTCTTACCGATGATTTTATTCAAGGATGTGATCAATTCCAACTGATCATCATCATCTACTTCCTTTCCCAAATGCTCAATCATAGATCCAATTTGATTTTTCTTTCCAGTCTCAGAAGTAAGACTGATATCTTCTTTTTTGGGAATGGGAACTTGTTCCTCTATTATTGGTGGTTCCACAACTGTAGTCTCTGTCATCTCTTCTTCTTTTGTAGCTTCTTGTTCTTCAAAGGCCAAATTGTCAACAATGTTCTCCAAATTCTTGAATACATTTTCATCAGTATCCAAGGTGATTTTTGCTCCTTCTACATTCATTGTTTCATCTTCAATATTAATGGCTAGAGAAGAGGGAATGTCCTCTTCTTCTTTCTCACCTGCTTTCTCTGTTGCAACTAATGGTTCTCCAACATTTTATGTCATTACCTTGATAATAGCTTGCTCTATCTCAGAATTGATTTCTTCATATCTGCCTCCCATAATCTGAATGGTTCTCCTTTTGGTTCTCAAATGGGTGCTTAAGGCTTTCATGATTTGATTAAAATGTGTTTCATCTCTTACTTCACAAAGCTTCCTTACAAGCTTTTCTCTGATAGCTATATCCTCCTCTGATGCTCTCTTCTTCCTATTCACAAGTTTATTATATAAATCATCAGGTATCTATCCGTGAATTGTATCAAACTTCTTGTCACCCAAATTCATATGCTTCACAATTGCATTCTCTAGATTAAGTCTGTATGTATAATCATAAAGATCATAGTACTTATTCATTCTTGTAAAGTCACCATCCTCAATGATCTACTGATTAAGCTTTTCAACTTTTGGTTTCCAAGATTTCTTCTTAACAGTAGTGACATTATCTTTTATTTTTGCAATCTTTCTTGGAACTGGTTGCACTAAATTTTTATGTCTCTTTCCTGGTCCAGTAGCACTTTCCTTTACTCTTTTTCTAGGTGTGGAGGAAGTGGATCTAGTAGACATCTTTTCTTCTATATCCTTCTTAGTTACTTCCACTTTCACCTTCACTTGTGGTTCTTCCTATTGTACTGCAATTGATGATAAAGGAGGAATAGACAAAACTTCTTTTTGTCCACTCTCTCTGATTGTTGCTGCTGTTTGCTTTGCTACCAAAAAATCACACTCTATCATCCCTGTATCTTTTAGGATTTTCTTTATAGTTCTCTCAACTCTCATCTTAGACTACTTCTCTTCAATTAAGATCTTTACAGAGTTGAATTTCTCCTCAAAGGTTCCAAACCTATTGCACTAAGTGTCCAATTTACACTTAAGTAACCTGCTAACATACTCTTCAGCTTCTACCTCAGATATCTCATAGCCAAGAGGGTCTATGAACTTTGTTCTAGCTCTACTACTTCAATACAGGTAAAGTCAGTATCCACCATAAAACATATATCATCTTTATACTTTTCCACAATAGACTTAGGGATCCTTGATTTGCTAGACACAATATTCTGAAATGTCTTAATAACTAGTACTGCATTCTCATTTACACTGTCAATAATATGTCTTATTTACACTAGGTTAATCCTTTCCATTGTATTTTTTCCATCATTCCATTCATTTCCAATGGTGTAAGGAAATATCCTCAAAAGATGAAAAAACATGTAAGTGATTAGGGATGAGAACCTAAACTGTGTATACTTAGTTTTCTTAATCTTCTCCAAGTTCTCAAACAATTGAATTCTTAGAATTTCACACATATCAACTTGTACCCTTCCAACACACATTAGATAGGCTACATGTATCATTCTAGTTTCCATGTCATCCTCTCTTGAATTTTCACAAAACTTAGTAGTTAGGGTCTTGCATAAGTATCTCACATCATCTTGTTTGATCTTACTAATCACAATTCCTCCACCATTATAGGATAAGTTTGTGTTATCAATGATGATTTTCCTCATGTTTTTCTCATTTAAAGGAATAGCTCTAGTTTTAGATAATCCAATGACTTCATGAATCAAATCTACTGTAATATCTATCACTCTATCTTCTAACCAAAACTTTCCATTATGAATTTTTCTCAAGATAATCTTAGTGCATTCTTCATTATCAAATTCATACTGTAATCCATACTTAACAATTTCATTATGGTCTAAATATTCAAAACCTTGTTTCAGTGTCATATCCTAATTGTAAATCTTCTAATATTCCAAATCACTATCACTGACTGTCTCTAGTTTGCATCCAAGATAACTTCTGACATTCTCTAAGTGTAAAACTCTGTCTGGTATGGATGATAAAGAAAACCTAGGATCATCTTTGAAGGGTTCTACTAGTTCCCTTTTCAATTTAGATCTATTCTTATCTCTGACATTGTGTATTAAAGAAACATCCATGATTTCTTCAAATTCCTTTACTGATTTAAAGATCTATCAAGTAAAATACCTTAATTTCATGATTTTAGGGCTTGCATAGATTCGGCACAAAATTCTTCTCCAAATCCTTACAAAATGCTTTCAATCATTGCTCTTTGACCTCCTTGACACTTGAATTCTCTTTGATGATCAAATAATACCGATCATGACCTTTTATTTATTCAATCTTACTTAGATCTGACATCGCATTCAATTCTTTTGCCGCTTCTTTCCAAAAAGTTGTCTCTGCTAACCTGCAAAACTTAAAACTTCTTGCGATCTCGCAAAACATAATATTTTTCTTTGCACTCTTAACCATAGCATTAGAACATCATAAAATATCTTGCATTAACTGCACAAGACTCAGTTCATCATATATCTACTTCTACACTAATCTAAGTTCCTATTCTACTATAATTTTCATAAATTAAGTACTTTGAGATAGGTCAAGTAAAGATTCATTCTTACCTTTAAATACTTCACGTTCCTGAGTACCTTCAATGTTGAATATGTCTCCTTGATCTGTGCTTTTGATAAACTTCACTTCATTTGAATTACTACAACATCCTTTCTGACTGTTACTTGCATCTTTATTTCTTCTTGCATGATTTTTGGGATTAGGATGAAAAACTCTATTGTTCATTCTTCAAAACCTTGTTGTATGTCCAAACTTGTTGCATATCTGACAAACAATTCCATTGTTTCCATATCTTGGTCTAGGTTTATTGATTTGTGATCTGTAGTTTCTAGCAATGTGTCCAACCTTGTTGCATCTATAACATATTACTCCATTTCTTTGATTCATATCTTTAGTAGGTTTCTTATCTACATTATTAGTATTCCTAAACATTCTACTACCATCATTATTCTCAATAAATTTAGGTTTCCTACATTCAATAGCTCTATGTCCAAAACCATGACAATTGTAATAACAACCATTAAGAGGTTTAAATTGCTTACCTATGCAATCTCTCTTCATATGACCAATAGTATTACAAGAAAAACATCTAGCTTTGAATTCTCTTTGCATACCTTTGGGTGATTCCTCTTTCTTTGGTGATTCTTCTTCTTTAGGTGTATCTTCAGATTTGTTAATCTTAATATACTTCTTCTGATCTATGCTTTCAGATATTTTCAGATCTGGGTCCTTGCTTTCATCATTTTCTTTAAAAGTGTTGAATCCAAGACCAGTCTTATCATAGAATAGTTTTTGATAAGATATTAGTTCATCAATCTTCTCACTAGTTGAATATAGCCTTTCAAGTAGTTGTGTGGATTGAGTTAGTTCACCTTTCACAATCTTATTGTATTTCTCAAGTTCATCATATTGCAAATTGACTTTCTCAAGTTTAGATGTTACTTTATAAAGTTTAGATTTTAGTCCTTCATTTTTAGTCTTTAGACTTTCATTCTCTAATTTCACATTTTCTTCATTCTTTCCATTTCCATCTTTCAAACTAAGCTTCCAATTTTCTATCTTCAATTAATGCTTAAGGATCTCATTTTCTTTTTCTAAATTGTCATCACAATCTTCAATTAAAACTTTGGATTCCTTTTCAGATCTCAGATCTTCCAACTTTTTTTTCAGTTTCTCAATGAGGTTCTTTGCATCATCATACTTTCTTTTCAAGGTATCTTTTTCAATAGTAAGCAAGTCAATCTATTCAAGAGCTTCTTCAAGATTCTTCTGTAGTTGATCCATATCCATAGAGATCTTACTCAAGCTGCTAGGCTTTCCTTGAATGATTCTTTTCTGAGTAACTAAGCTTTGATACCAATTGTTAGAAATAGGGAATACTGAGAGGGGGGGGTGAATCAGTATTCTACAAACTTTATCTTTTTCCCAATTATGGATATAATAGATTATCTTTATACATGCATAACATAAGAAGCTAAACAACATGCATAGCAATAAAGAACTCATAACCCATTATTTGTTCTCAAGGAAACCCTAGCTAAGGGAAAACCCTAGTGGGGATGGTACCCACAAAGATCCACTAATCAAAAGTATCCTATTAAGGATGTTGACCCTATTAGGAGTCTATTACAAGCATATAGTGTATCAGTCCTGATTAAGGGACTATGGGCCTTGTTAGAAGCCTCAACCCTGTTAGGAGTTGGTAGTACAAAATGTGATTACCAGATGAGCTCACTGCCCAAACAAGTAATGTACAATATACATTTATTACAAAAATAGGTTAAGGTACATAACCTTATACTACTTGCATCAATATCTCTTCATTTCTCTTTCACTATCGCTATTACATATGCATCATATATTTCGCATCATATCACTTGTCCACACTATTGTGTACATCTACAATTACAATTCCATTTATATCAATAGATTTATCCAATATTTAACATCTAATATGTCATCCTTTTATATTTTTAAGTCATTATTTTGATAAAAAAATATAATCCCTTAACTCTTTACTAGTTCTGTCTTCATATTATGTCATGTCGGCTTGACACTGTCTTCGGTAAAATAGTCATAACTTCTTCCGTACATGATGTACTGACTTGCACTCTAAGATGGGTGTTCAATATTCATCATATAGTCTATGTTCAAGTGCACAAGCACTGAACTTACTCCAATCAACATCGCAAACAAAAACTATGTCCAGGTTCACTGGTAAAAATATTGTCTCACACTTAGACAAATTTGCAATGCACTCTGTCATACTTGCTCTCTGACCTTTTCAATCTTCATGTGGATCATATGTTTCCATAATGACAACATTTATGTAATCAACTCAGCCAAATTTCCCAAAAAACACTCCAATATAGTCCTTCAAAACCTCATTCATGACTCTCATGAATTTACTTGGTCCATTGGTAAGGGCAAATGGCATTACCAGCCACTCATAAAGACCCTCAGTAGTCTCAAATGTAGGCTTCCATTCATTCCCCTCTTTCATCCTTATCTGATAATAACCACTTTTTAAATCAATTTTGGAAAAATATCTAGCCCCACCTAGATAGTCCATTAAGTCCTCTATTCTAGGAATAGGAAACCTATATCTAATTTTTATCCTATTAATTTCCCTAGAGATAGTGCACATTCTCCACTTACATCCCTTTTTAGGTGCTAAACACACTAGTACAGCACATGGACTGATACTCTTCCTAATCAGCCCTTGTTCAAGCAACTCTTGAACTTGCCTTGCAATCTCCTTGTTCTGCTCCGGGGTCATTTTGTATGCAGCCTTGTTCGGTAATGATGCTCCAGGTATGAATTTAATTTGATGACTTATGGCTCTCTTGGGTGGTACCGTAGGTGGTGCTCCATCACAAATTATGTCTTTGAACTAATCTAATAAGTTCTGAACTTCAGTAGGTATAGGTGTTGGTGAAGATGTATGCTCTCCCCTTGGCTTCACCATGATGGCATATCCAAATCCTCCTCCTTCCTTCAAGTCATTAAGAAACTCTTTCCCACTCATCAGCAATGTCTTGGCAGTGGTCTTCTCCACCCTTTCTTCCTCCACTATAGATTGAATTCTATAAGTGACTCCATCTTTCTTGAAAGAATATTTGTTTTCTTTCCCATGATGTACTGCCTCTCTATCAAACTACCATGGCCTTCCCAATAGTAGATGGAAAGCATCCATGGGAATCACATCACATAGGATCTTGTCTTGATACTTTCCAATAGTGATGTCTGCCCACACTTGCTCATTGACTAGGATGTTCTACCCTTTATTCAACCAAGTCACCCGGTATGGACAGACATGTGGTATTTTTACTAACCCAATTTTTTGCACTGCCTCTTCTGACATTACACTATCAGTAGACCCTGAGTCTATGATCACTTTGCACACTTTTCCCAATATCTTGTAGGTAGTTCTAAATAAGGCCCTTCTTTTCTTAGGTTCCTCTTTTGCTGGCTCTTTAACCAAGACTCTCTTCAACATGATACTTTCACCTTTCTCTATGTCAAGATCCACTTCGCTTGCTTTAGGCATGTCTTCATCTTGGACATAAGCTAGTTTATTCTCTCCATATGATAGTGACATCTTATCAAGACATCTATAGGCAGGGTGCCCAAGTTTTCCACATTAGTAACACTTCATGTTATTAAAATGGGAACCTCTACTACTACTACTAGATCTGCCTCTACCTCCACCATTGGAACCTCTTCCTCTATTATAGCCTCCTCTTTGATTGGTCTCATTAGTATGCTCACTTTCTTTGGTATCTCCATATGACCTTTGATCATTAGTTCTCCCACTAGAAATTCCTCTTGAGCCACCTCTAAAGTCTCTACCTCTACCTCTATTCTTGGCACTTGAATCCCCTTTCTTCCTCAGTTTTTATTCCACCTTAAGGGCCATCTGATAACTACTGTGGATAGTAGTGAGACTGAACAAGCTCAACTCTTCCTAAATGTTTCATTTAAGACCATTAAGGTATCTTGCAACCCTAAGACTTTCAGCTTCTTGCACCTTGGATCTAAGACATAATTTTTTAAATTCCTCGGTGTATGCTGCCACATCCAAATCTCATTATCTGAGATTTTTCCTTTGTTTATGAACTTGTATTTCATAATCTTCTAGTAAGTATGTCTCTTTTACCTTAGCCACCATAGCCTTCCAACTTGCTATTGGTAATTTTCCTTCATTTTCCCTCTCTTCTTGCACAAACTTCCACCAAGTTAGTGTTGCTCCCCTTAGCCTTGATTTGGCCACTTTAACCTTCTAAGCTTCAGTTACACCATCACACTCAAAGTAGTTATCCATCCCTTCTAGCCATTCTATGACTAACTCTGCATTCATTTTCCCATAAAACAATCAAATACCCTCAAGACCTTTTCCTCCCATGGCTTTGATTTCCTTGAGGAATGTTTCTTGATCATCAGGCATAGGAGGATCAGGCATTGATATCTCATCCTATATGTCAGATAACTTTCCTTTGCCCTTGCTATTAGTGATCTCTCATTCAAATTCCCTTCTCTTGGTTGCTTCATCCATCTCTGTCATCTTTAACCGCATGTCCTTCAATGCATCTTCAAGATATTTATTTTTCACCTCTTGTTCATCTAACTTCTTTCCTTGTTCTTCCATCTTCTACTATTGTTCATCCACCTCCTTAGCCAATTCTGCATTGGTTACCATCTTGGATGATCCACTAGACTCTATAGTTGGGAACATCTACCACAAGCCACAAATCTTATGGCTCTGATACCACTTTGATGAGGATCTTCTTGCTACAAGAGCTTTCTGGCTCTTCCAAGGCTACTTTTAGCCTTCATAGGGTTCCTACTCCCAAACCCTATCCTAGAGGATTACTATCTAGTCCCCTTTCCTCCAAGAAAACTCCTCAACAACTTAGTTCTCCTTCTCCTAACCTCATTCACCCTACTAAGCCATTCTTACCTAAGAGTGCCAAAACTCCACCAGGTGCCAAACCCAAACCAAATTCAAGTTTGGACTATTTTTTTATGCTTCTTGATACATTTTCCATGATTTAACATCATTCTTGCAAGTTTCAATTACTCACACCTCTTAATTTGCTAAGGTAGTCCTTGTAGCCCAAAGAACCCTTATTAGCCCTCCTAAAAATAAAGAGTCTGCTATTACTCCCAATTCCTCTCAACAAGACCACTTGGTGTCTTCAGAACTTAGTTTCCAAATGTCATAACCTTGGATATTTTCCAAGTCTTGATGCTCTATGTTGGTCGTACAGTACGGTTTCAGAAAACCCTCATTTCAAGGGTTTCTAAGGCAATGCCATTGTCTCTTTCACCCATGGTGTCCAAATCTATTTCCAGCCTCCTCCTTAGAGTTATGAACTCTTAACAACCTCCTCCTTCATTTCCAAAACTATATTGGCACATACCAATCATCTGCTCACAACAAAACTCAATTACAAGCCTTCATTGCACCTTGCCAAGCCTGCCTGCCTTGCCTAGGGCTCTCTTGTAAAAATGGTTCCTTCACTTGCACAGACCCCAAAAACCATATTTACAATATATAAAGAGACTATTACTTGATTCCCAAGAGCCATGATGTTCTAACCAAGGAAACTCAAGTTATAGCCATTTCTTGGCGGGTGCCACAAAACTGGACAATGGGAAAATGAAATCTAATTAGTTTTCTAAACCCTACTAAATGAACACCTTGAACCAAAATAGAATTACATATATTTAAAACATATTTCCAAGAAACTATTCCATTAAAAAATTTCCATCAATCAATCCAATCCAAAACAACTCTCAGCAAAACTCAAAGAACTGTCACACAGTGATGTCTCCAATACCCAGTCCGTACAAAATGAAATCCAACCCCACAAAATGGATTGCTTTCCCCTTAAATATGAAATTCCTAACTATTTGGATCCCTTTTTTGGGCCTTGGGCCTAATTCCCATTCATTCCACCTTTTTAGGAATGTTGTCATGACAACATTGAAAAGTTGCAATTTTGTCATGAGCAACTTTTACCAATTTTTCTTTAGTGATAAACTAACACCACTAACATGTCTAGTTGGATTCCTAGACTCCCAAATAGGTCCAAAATATAATGTAAAACAATCCAATCACTAACTACCCCATTTTGGATTTTTCTCATTTTATGACCAAAATTGGTCTCAAACTAGGACCTAGAGACAACCTAGACCATTCTAAGTTCCCTAAGACCCCCACAAACCTTGGGACTTTATACATTTAGTCCTTATTGAAAAAATGGTTGGTTAGACCATTTACAAACCAAAATTATTTCAGGGTTTTTACCTTTACCCTTAGGTGCTCCTGCACCACATAGGCACTCTTTTGTTCAGCGTGTCTTTATGACTCCCCCTGCTCGATATATCCAAAACCAGTAGTGTTGTCAAGTCTTCTTTGACTTCTTAAAAATTAATCCATCCTTTTTTTACTTTCTTCATCTTTCTTAATCATCTCATTATCTTGTTGTTGGATCTTTACTTCATTGTTCTATCTTTAATTTTCTTCCCTCAATTCCCCGATGTCTTCCAATTTCCTAGAAAGCTATTAGAAAGTAAAGATCCCCAAGATAATTGAGAGGGGGGGGGGTGAATCAGTTATCAGATAATTTAACCATTCAACTACTTTAAACAATATAATCAATCTACTAATAAACCATAGAAAGATAACCATACACAATTGCACAATAACACAAGATATGATGACTAGGGAACCTCTTGAAAAGAGTAAAACCCGGTGGGAATGATGCCCACAAAATGATGCACTAATATGAAAGTTCCTTGTTAGAGGATGGACCCTATTAGGAGTCTTATGAAATACATTCAGTACATATAAATCCCTATTGGGAGATTTTGAATCCTTGTTAAAAGATTCTAACCCGGTTAAGAGTTTATGGAAGACAAAAGGACCCACTGCCCAAACAGCTTCAAGGCAAGATCTTTAAACCCACTATCCAAAAGATCTTAGAATTATTCAATATAATACTATGAAATATATTACCTCCTTCACACTGTGCCAAAACCACACTCTCTGCTACACAAGATCACAATTCCAGATCTTTGTACTCACAAGTCTTCCTTCATCATTGAATTAGCTCTTTTCTTCACTTGATGCATATATTCCCATCTCAATCTTCATAGTACATATTTTAAGAAGGAAAAAATTCCTTCTTATATACCAAACTCAAATAATTACAAATGAGTCGGTCCTCAATTACAAAATAATAAATTTCTACACGCTACACACAAAATTTCACATAAAACTGTCGACTTCCAGATACTGTAAATTTCTCCAAACATATCTTCAAAGTTTTCACTATGAACCACATCATCATTAATGAGTCTCCAACATCCCTTTAACTACACAAAATCAGATTCCATCCCAGCTAAGAGATATCCTCCGATTTCCAAAAATCGCTTCATAGAAACACTGTCTAAACACTACTTTCACCAAAATGCTCATAACTCTCATAAATGAATGAATTTCTTTTTGCGCTATTAACCATAGGTTAATAACACACCAAAGAACATACCATCAACTATGCAAAAGCCAATCTATAATACAACATGTGTGCAAAACAAAACTCTACCTGCTTTCCTGCTAATATCCAGCATATCACTGTGTTGACATCAATGACAATCCAAGTCATGAATGCAACAACAACTACTATAGAATGATTGCCAAAATACTTTTCATTCATTCCTAACAATCTCCCCCATTGGCATTGATGGAAACATAGATGAAAAACATCCAATGTTCCAAAAATCCAATACTGCAACATCACTACAAAATATCAAATTAAATCTTACTTTGTTTTCCTATTCAACTCTCTCATACAATCCACAATGTTTTTCATGTATATCTCTCCCCCATTGACATCAATGATAGAAATTCCATCACTAAGTCAACAACAACTTAATGTCAAAAGACACTTTTCAGAAAAATATAATAACAAGAGTCCTCATGACTCAGCTCATAAAGTCCCCCATAGAGGAAGTTCCAACATCCAATCCAGAAGAAATATAGGGCTCATATACCACTAAATGGATGCAATCATCTACATCAATTCTCAAAAAAAGGTTGGGGCATAACCCCAAGCATTCCTCTCAGATACATAAATGTATCCTTAGGTAAAGGTTTTGTAAATATATCTGCTATCTGTTCCTTTGTTCTTATGTACTCCAATCTTACTTCTTTTTTTGCAACTTTCTCTCTTACAACATGATACTTGATCTCAATATGTTTAGTCTTAGAATGTAAAATAGGATTTTCTAACATACTCACTGTACTGGTGTTATCACAATGTATAACAATAGGCTCATCAAACTTTATTCCAATATCCTTCAACATCTGCTTCATCCAAATAATCTGATTACAATTATTTGCTGCTGCAACATATTCTGCTTCTATTGTACTTTGTGAAGTACAATTCTACTTCTTACTTGACCAAGAGACCAATTTTCTTCCAAGAAAAAAGGCTCCACCATTGGTGCTTTTCTTGTCATCAATGCTGCCTCCCCAATCTGCATCAGTATAGGCACATAAAGTAAAATCATGAGAATTATCATACCATAATCCATAATCCAGTGTTCCTTTCAGATATCTCAGTATCCTCTTTACTGCTGCATAATGTGATTCTCTAGGTTCTTCTTGAAATCTTGCTACAATCCCAACTGAATGTGCTATATCAGGTCTTGTATGTGTCAAGTATTGCAATCCTCCAATCATAGATATGTACTTTTTCTGCTCAACTGTTGGTGTCTCATATTTGCTAGATAACTTATGTCTAGTTACCATAGGTGTTCCAATAGGTTTAGAATCTTTCATTCCAAATATTTTCAATAAATCATTCAAATACTTAGTCTAACTTACAAATATACCTTCCTTGCTTTGTGTTATCTGTAATCCCAAAAAATATTTCATTTCTCCAATCATGCTCATCTCAAATTCAGTCTTCATTTCATTTGCAAATTTGTCACTAGCTTCATCTTCTCCTCCAAAGATAATATCATCAACAAATATAACTATAACCAACAAACCATTCTCAATTTCTTTTGTGTATAAGTTACTAGCTACTGTTCCTTTTATAAATCCCAATTTCAATAAATACTTATCCAATCTTGCATACCAGGTTCTAGGTGCTTTTTTTAATTCATATAAATCTTTCTTTAACTTACATACCATATCTCCTTCTTGTGTCAAAGGAAAACCTTCAGGCTTCTCAATGTAGACTTCTTCTTCCAATTCACCATTCAAAAATGTTGATTTCACATCCATCTAATACACTTTGAATTTCTTGTAAGCTGCATATGCTAGAAACATTCTCACTGCTTCAAGTCTAGCCACAGGTGCAAAATTTTCTTCATAGTCAATTCCTTCTTGTTGTGAATATCCTTTACATACCAATCTTGCTTTGTTTCTTATCACTTCTCCTTGTTCATTCATCTTGTTTCTGAATACCCACTTTGTTCCAATCACATTCTTGTCTTCAGGTCTAGGGACCAATTCCCATGTCTTATTTTTTTCAATCTGCTCTAGTTCTTCTTTCATAGCAATAATCCAATGTTCATCTTCACAAACTTCATTAGTAGTCTTAGGTTCAATTTGAGAAATCAAACATAAATGTACCTTATTTTGAGTCAAAACTCCTCTATCTAAACTTTCAATAACTTGCTCAACAGGGTGATGTCTTGAAGTATACCTGTTAGGTGTCATAGTTACTAATCTTGTTCCAACTGTAGATTCTTCTCTACTTTCTTCTCTATTTTCTTCTTTATTTTCTTCTCTATTTTCTTCAGTATGACTTTCATTCAGCAAATCACTGTTAGTTTCAAAAAATAACTTTGCATTTTCAATGTTAGGCTGAGGTTGTGCTTCTCCATCATATTCATAATCAAGCATTCTTTCCTAAATTTTAAACTTCTCATCAACTTTTACATTTGCACTTTCAACAATAGTCTTAGTTCTTTTGTTATAACATCTATATGCTTTGCTTTTTAAAGAATATCCAAGAAATATTCCTTCATCACTTCTAGGATCAAATTTTCCTATATCATCATCTCTCTTTATATAACATTTACTTCCAAAAATTCTAAAATACTTAACTGAGGTTGCATGTCCAAACCATAATTCATAAGGTGTCTTGTTTGTATCTGCTCTAATTTGTACTTTGTTCATAGTGTATACTACTGTGCTCACTGCTTCTCTCCAAAAATTCTTAGCCAAATCATTTTCAAACAACATAGCTCTTACTGCTTCAGTTATTGACCTGTTCCTTCTTTCTGCAATACCATTTTGTTCTGGTGTTCTAGGGGCTGAACATTGTCGCTTAATACCATTCATTTCACAAAAGGTGTTAAACTCTCTAGATGTAAATTCACCACCTCTATCAGATCTTAGACACTTAATCTTCATTCCAGATTCATTCTCAATTTTTCTTTTCGTGATCTTAAATTTATCAAATGCTTCATATTTTTCTTTCAAAAATGTAATCCATATCATCCTTGTAAAATCATCAACAAGAATCATAAAATACCTTTCTCCATAGAATCCTCTAGTCCTAGTAGGACCACTCAAGTCTGTATGAACAATCTCCAGCTTCTCTGTCGATGTGAACTTCTTGTTGGGAAATGAACTCCTTTTCTACTTTTCCATCATACATTCTTTGCAAATCATGTTAGTAGGTTTCATAATTCTAGGTAAATCTCTTACCGCAAGTGTAGTGCTCACCTTGACAATATTATCAAAGTTTATATGACAAAACCTTTTATGCCATAACCAACTGTCATCAATCCTAGTTATCAAACATGTCATCTTAGTAGGATTCAACTAAAATACATTACCTCTGGTTCTGGATCCTTTTCCAATCAGATTTCCATCTTTATCTTTTATCACACAAGTTTTCTCAGAAAACCAAACTTGATAACCCTTATCAGCCAATTGTCCAACACTTAGTAGATTATGTCTCAATCCATCAACAAAGTAAACATCATCAGTATTAGTCTTTCCATCAAGAGTAATAGATCATATACCCTTAATCAAACAAGGTGCATTGTTACCAACCCTAACAATTCCTCCATCATAATTATCTAACTTAACAAACTTTCTTTTATCTCCAGTCATATGATGTGAACAACCACTGTCTATATTCCAATCAAATTTCTTTACAACTTGTGAAACTAATGCTTTTTCTTCCCTTTTATCATATTCAGAACTTTCTTCTTTAATTGCTACAAATCCTATTTCCTCAAAGTTATCATTATCACTGTCACTTAAATGTTTTTTAATTCCTACTTCAAGATCTTCATCATTTTCATAATAACATTCTTTAGATCTCCTAGGTTTAAAGTTGGTTCTATACTTCTTAACTCTTTTAGGACATTTAGATAGAAAATGACCATATTCTTGACAAGTCCAACATTTAAAGATTTTCTTACCATCTGGTTCTCTTTTTACAACTAATGCAATACCTTCTTCAATCTTCTTATCTTCCTCAGATTTAGATCTGCTACTACTGGCATAATCTCCATTCACACTAGTACTTCTTGTAGGTCTAATGTTAAGAGCACTGAATGTTGTTTCCATTCTAGGTAGCTCTCCTGATAATCTCAAGTTCATCTCTGTTGTTTCTAATCTTCAAAGAAGAGTCTCTCTTGAAAAGTTCAATGTACAAGGTATCACTTGTTTAATCATCTGTGTTGTCTACTTGAATACTGGTGTCAAAGTTCTCAGAATTTTCCATATCACTTCATTCTCTATCTTATCACCTCCACAAGACTTTATTCTTGTTACAATCTCAGACATCCTACCAATATAGCTTCTAATAGATTCATCTTCCATCATTCTGATATCTTCAAATGCACAAATCTAATTATGTAATCTAGCCTTCTTTGCATGTTCATCACCTTCAAAAGTAGAATGTAAAGCTTTCCAAATTGGCATGTTTTCAAACATCTTACCTAACTATTTTCATTCTTCGGTAGTGCTGACAAAAGTGCTTCTCTTGCAAGTATGTTACACATGAATACATCTAGTTCATCTTTCTTTCCTGCCTCTAGATTGTCTTCCTCAATGATAGTCTTCTCATTCTTTGTAATAAACCAATAACTTGGTCCTAAACACAATAGATGAGTCTTCAACTTTTCTTTCCATTTGTCAAAATTTACTGCATCAAACTTAGGGCTTTCTTTTCTAAAATTTGCCATGGATCTCCTTAAGTTGTTAAACTTTTCTTTCAAGGACCTGTTGCTCTGATACCAATTGTTAGAAAGTAAAGATCCACAAGATAACTGAGAGGGAGGGGTGAATCATTTATCAGATAATTTAACCATTCAACTAATTTAAACAATATAATCAATGTACTAATCAACCATAGAAAGATAACCATACACAATTGCACAATAACACAAGATATGTTGACTAGGGAACCTCTTGAAAAGAGTAAACCCCGGTGGGAATGATGCCCACAAAATGATGCACTAATATGAAAGTTCCTTGTTAGAGGATGGACCCTGTTAGGAGTCTTATGAAATACATTTAGTACATATAAATCCCTGTTAGGAGATTTTGAATCCCTATTAAAAGATTCTAACCCGGTTAAGAGTTTATGGAAGACAGAAGGACCCACTGCCCAAACAGCTTCAAGGCAAGATCTCTGAATCCACTGTCCAAAAGATCTTAGAATTATTCAATAGATTAATATGAAATATATTACCTCCTTCACACTGTGCCAAAACCACACTCTCTGCTACACAAGATCACAATTCCAAATCTCTGTACTCACAAGTCTTCCTTCATCACTAAATTAGCTCTTTTCTTCACTTCATGCATATATTTGCATCTCAATCTTCATAGTACATATTGTAACAAGGAAAAAATTCCTTTTTATATACCAAACTCAAATAGTTACAAATGAGTCAGTCTTTAATTACAAAATAATAAATTTCTACATGCTACACACAAAATTTCACATACAACTGTCGGCTTCCAGATACTGTAACTTTCTCCAAACATATCTTCAAAGTTTGTGCTACAAACCACATCATCATTAATGATTCTCCAACATGCCTTTAACTGCACAAAATCAGATTCCATCCCAACTAAGAGATATCCTCCGATTTTCAAAAATCGCTTCACAGGAACACTGTCTAAACACTACTTTCACCAAAATGCTCATAACTCTCATAAATCAATGAATTTATTTTTCTGATGTTAACCATAGGTTAATAACACATGAAAGAACATACCATCAATTGCACAAAATCCAATCTACAAGACAACATGTGTGCAAAACAAAACTGTACCTGCTTTCCTGCTAATATCCAAAATATCACTATTTTGACATCAATGACAATCCAAGTCATGAATGCAACAACAACTGCTATAGAATGACTGCCAAAATACTTTGCATTCATTCCTAAAAAAAGCTTATTATTTACTCAGTTGACTTCCTAACTCATGAAAATCATCTAATTGGAAATTTGAAAATGATGCTCGGTGAGTCTCAATATCTTAGATTCCTTTTCTTCCAAATTTTCATTCATTCTCCTCCTACCTTCAATAGCCAAATTTATTTCTTCTCTAGCATGTCTTGTATTTTTCATGAAATCAATGATTATAATGATTTGTGTCTCTTGACCGATCTATAGTGCTTTCAATTGTTCAGTGAGATGTTGATTCTTTTCAAATATATTTGATATGGTTCCTTCAGATGCATCAGATATGCTACAAGGTCCAGATCCAAATGCCTCAAATGGATCATCTATCTTTACTTCATGATAATCAATCTCATTATACCAAAATTTCATATCATTCCTCTTGACCCATAACTCTCTCAGTTTTTCTTTGGCTCCTTGAATTGTTCAATGTAGATTTGCATCTACAATTTCTAATTCTCAATATTTTTATCAAACTTATACATTTCCATACTTAAGATCTTTTCTCTTCAGTGATTAAACTTCCTTAACATGAGAACTAGCTCTGATACCAATTATTGGGATTGTGGAAAGATGTGTACTGAGAGGGGAGGGGTGAATAAGTACCCTCAAAACTTTTCAAATTGAATCTTTGAAAACATGAATATCACTAATTGAAAACATATCAATTGCATTAAACATACATCCAAAACATAACTGAAATATAAATTCATGTAATCTAATCAATAAACCATTCATCAAACTTCATACACATAACTCAAGTATTTTGGTATAGTAGAAACCCTTGTTATAAGGTAAAAACTACGATGGGGATGACATCCAAAAAGCTTCACTACTGTAGTAACAAAGTGATTAGTTAAGGCTACAAAGATTTTGATCACTTATGATAACTATTAAGTGTGCACTTGGTTAAGACATTTACAAAATAACTATTAAGTTCACTCTATTAAGAGATTTAAAATATGCTACAATGGCTAAAGAGTAACAATAGAATTTGACCTGTAAATAAAAACTTAACATGATTGATTCAAATCTATAATGTACTTATCTATTATCACCTTATTGTGATTGATCTATTCTATGAATACTACTCGGTAGCCTTCTATTTCTGATAAACTAAATGTTCTATCAATTCGTGTCAATCATAACACTATCTAATCTTTAGATGTCCTTGAGTGTGGCCACTTCTCTATGATACATGTCAAAATGACATCCTTACAAATTTTATATCAAATTGATCTTGACTTTAGACTCTATCTTAGAAAACCTATGATCAATGGTAGAAATGAAAAACCTAGATCATCATTACATAGGAATTATCACAAATTTAATGATTACATCCATATTAATTTTTTTCTCGATCTTGGAAAACAATTTTTTTAATTGGTGTAAATTGTTTTCCTTGTAGTTTGTGTCATTCAGAACTACTATGTCATTTCCTATTTCACTCAGTATATGCTGCATTCATCATTCGATAATTAACTAGTGCTCGGTTCATATGAATGCTCAGTGACTACTGTGCTTTGTACTCAGTGAACATCTAGCTCGGTAGGAGTGCTTGGTCAAATTTGTGTTCAGTTAACTTAGAGATTTTCCTTGTGTTCTTCTCGGTGTCTATGCTCTATGTATTGAATGATTGTCATGTCTTGTCTCTTTTAGTGGCTATATGACTAAATGATACTAATGAAAACCATTAATGTTCTTTAGGAGTAACAACCATTGTGGGAATTGTCACCCACTAAGAAAATACTCTTTTAAAGTATGCCCAGTTAAGAGCCAATCTGGTTAAATATTACAATGCACATTATTAGGTGTCATTCGGTTAAGGGATTTACCTCAAATATTTTAGGATCTTAACCCTTTTAGGATTTGATGTAGGAGCATCTTGTGTCTTGAGAAATCTTGCATCACTAAAAATATTTCTCATTTCTTCTACCAGTCTAATGTTTGTTTGAGCATCGATGTTGTTGTTGGTTTCTTGCCTTGCAAAGTTAATGTAGTGATGTGAACCCAATCTTGAGCATTCTCCTAAGGGAGCATGTCTTAATTCACTTGGATCTAGAAGTTATCACAATTCTCCTTGGACACTAATTTTCTTCCAGTTTCACTCATGAAATGTGTGGTATTTCATCTTACGTGGTTCTATGCAGGGAAATTGGATCTTGCCTGATTGGAGATCTATTCTTGGATCATGTGTGGACCTAAATCCTACTTCGCATTGTGTTTTGTTATTTCTTGCTTTATTTTTGGTTTCTCCTCCTAAGTGGACCTATATTATAATTAATTGCTTGACTAGCCAACTTGTGGCTTTGCTGGCTATATATTTGGAGATTGCGCTATTGTAAGGGGAAGTTCTAGGGGAGTGATAGTTGGTGATAAGTAATATTGAGTGTTTCCAAATAATTGTTGTATCATCTTATAATGGAATAAATTCCATGTTACGAGCATTTATCCCTCTAAGTGAGTGGTCTAGGGTCATGTCAAGCACCTTGATCAGGTCTTTGCATGGATCTAGCTTTCTCCCCCCATTCTGCTTCTCTCTCCACCTATTTTCACTATCTTTCTACATTTCCTAGCACTCTGGAGTGAGGTCCTGAGGTTTTTGACCTCAAGGTTAAAGATGACCTAGACCCTAACCTAGGTCAGGAATGACCTCGACCCTAACCTAGGGTGGGGTCTACCTCATCCTTGACCTAGGGTTCAAATTTCAAGGTCTCATGATTTTTGGATGTCGAGTTTTGGAAATATTTCTTTTCCCACTTTTGGGTCAGCCATTTCGGGTTTCAGAATGGTAAATCCTTAAATTTCATTTAATCTAGGTATATTTATTGGGGTTAAGATTAACTGGGATTTAATTCTCCAATGTCAGACTTCTCTAGAGGTTTGTGCCCTAGATCACTATAAAAGGAAGCCTTCCTCTCTCATTTTCTCCATCCAATTTCACATCACTTTTTTCCATCAAGCATACATTAGTCATCAAGAGCTCTCAAAGAGATTTTCAAGATCAAGAAAGCATCCATTCCAGTCCTCTTCTCCATTCAAGTTCTCCATTGAAGATCAAGGATTCAAGCATTCAATCCATTGAAGGGATTTGGATCAAGCATGCAAGATTCATCATTCAAACCCTACATCTAGCCATCATGATGGTGTGATCTTCCTTCAAGATCATTTGTTCATCTTCTAGATCCATTCATTCTTCTATCAAGGTGGATTTCAAGCATACAATCATGGAGTTTTTGGATTTACATTCATGGTTTTGATTTACATTTGCCATTGTTCTATTCAAGATTTCATATCAATATACTTGTTTACATTTGAAATACAATTGCATATCTATTGAATTGCATAGCTTCATTGTTAGATCTACTTCTACTACTTGCTAGCATTCTCCATTTCAATTTCATTATTAAGGTTGATTCCAAAATGGGGTTTGACCAAGGCAAACCCCTCATCCAAACAAAAAAAACCCTCTTTTTCTTGCAGGTACAGGTACATGACTGCAAATTAGAGCTTGGATCTAGATACCCTTTTCGGTGAACTTCTGAGATCCGTGAACAAAATCAAAGATGACCTTCAAAATTCTGAAGTATTTTTCTTTGTCTTAGCATTTCCAGCCTGGAATAGGTTGCAGAATTACTTGAAACTGCACACAAACATCAGAAATTAGCATTTTCTAAATTTGCCCTATTTTTGAGGTTAGTATTTGCATTTATTTACATGTTCACAATATTTTCCATCACACATATCCCTCCATTACATTTCCAAGATCCCACCCAATAAGGTGAATCCAATTTCACCCTATTCAATTGTAACAAGGGTGCATGAAATAATATGCAAGTTGTGGTTTTGAATTCATAATTTCATTGTATAAGGTCAAAACATAGAAGGCCTCACAATTGGGCATGTTGAAGGATTAATACAATTGTTCCAATGTTGCACCCAGTTGCTTGTCTCATATCCATTATTTTTTAACTACTTTCAAATGGTTTTTATATTACATCTGTGTGTAACTCTTCGTAGGGCATATTTGTGGGTTTAAGCAGTCTGAATTAACACCGATTCTACCTTCACCTTCCCTATCCTTATGTCAAGTGGTATCAGAGTGAAGTTCTTTCTTGTGGATTTGATCATGGAGAATCTTATTGGATTGGTTCTAGGGTGTCAAATCTGAGATCTGACCTATAACTTGTAGAAGGTTATGATCTTGCTAGAACCTAATTGTCAAGATGGATCGTGGTAGAGGAAATGATAATGCTATCATGGATATGTTGAGGCAGATTGCAACTAGGCTTGAGGCTATAGAGATAGCCCAGAGAAGAGGTGCACATCTTGAAGATGTTAGTGATGAAGAAGATGTAGCACCTAATCTTGAACCTAAAGTTGAACAAGATGAGGAAAGACTTTTGAGAGTTTTGTCTAAGGCTAACTCCAGACCTGCAGTTGAACTTTCTTGCTATGTTGGAAGACTTGAGACCGATGCACTTTTGGATTGGATCTCTAAGATGGATAAATACTTTGAGTATGAAAGTACTCCTGACAATAAGAAGGTTAAGATAGGAGTTACAAAGTTGAAAGGTAATGCATCTCTTTGGTGGGATCATTTGCAAATTGAGAGAAAGAAGAGAGGAAAAGAAAATATCAAGACATGGATGAAAATGCTTAGAAAGATGAAGAAGAATTTTCTTCTAGTTGATTACCAAGTTAGTTTGATGAGAAAGATGCAAAATTTAAGACAAAAAGACATGAGTGTGAAAGAATATACTGAGGAATTTTACAAATTGGATATTAGATCTAGACATGTGGATGATCAAGTTGAGAAGGTGGCTAGATACATGAATGGCCTAAGGACATCTATTCAAGATGAGATTAGCTATGTGAAAAAAGATTGTGTGGAAGAAGCATACCAATTTTCTTTGAAGGCATAAGAAAGATTAAAAAAGAGACATGAACAAAGACAAAGAGGAAGAGATGGTAGATTTCAGAGAAGTAGAGGTAGATCTTATGGTGAAAGTAGCAGATCTAAAAATGTAGTACAAGATAAAGTATGGAAAGATGAACATTCTAAAAGAGGTAACTACTCTCGAGGTAGCTATACTGGTTACTCTAGGAATAACAATAGTGGGAAAAAAGAAGAAAAATCTTGGTTTAAAGGTACATGTTATAAATGTGGTGAAGAGGGACATAGAGCTCTTGAATGTACTAACTCTAGAAAGAAGACTGGAGGTAATGGCAGAAGTAATTTGGCTTGTGAAGAAGTTGAGGAATTATCTAATGAGCCTGAACATGATGAGAACTTGATGCTAAGAAGGATCTTGTGTAAGTGGAAGTTCTAATAATTTGGCATCATTAATAGTGGAAGTTCTAATAATTTGGCATCTAAAGAGTTGGTTAACAAATTGCAGAACTCTAGAGATTGAGACATCCTAAGCCTTACCATATTGCTTGGATCCAGAAGGAGCATAAACTACTTGTAAGTGAACAATGCCTTGTCAAATTCAAAATTGGGAATTATCATGATGGAGTCTTGTGTGATATTATGCCTATGGATTGTTGTCATATTCTTTTGGGTAGACCTTGGTAGTAAGATAGGAAAGCTTTACATGATGGTAGATTGAATCAATATACTATTTGGATGGATGGAAAGAAACAAGTATTATTTCCTTTGGTAGAGAATTTTGATGAAGGTCACTGTACTACAATCAAAGTATGCTTGGTTGATGGTAAAAAGTTTGTGAGAGAAATGAAAGAACAAAATGTTTGTTTTTCTTTAATTCCAAGGAAAACTGAGAAACAAGATGAGCTAGAATATGCACCTGAGGTTGAACCTTTGTTGAGTTTCATGACATCATTTTTGATAATGTACCTGATGGTTTACCACCTATGAGAAGTATAAGTCATTGTATGGATTTTATACCTAGAGCTAGTTTTCCTAATAAAGCACCACATAGGTTGACACCTGATGAAAAGACTAAGTTGAATAGATAAGTGCAAGATTTTCTTGAAAGAGGTTTGATTAGGGAAAGTTTGAGTCCTTGTGTAGTACCTGTTGTGTTAGCACCTAAAAAGAATGGAGAATGGAGAATGTGCACTGAATCTAGAGCTATAAACAAGATAACAGTAAAGCACATATTTCCTTTGCCTAGGATGGATGACATAATGGATAGTTTGAGTGGAGAAAAGTATTTCACAAAGATTGATTTGAAAAGTGGATATCATTAGATTAGGATCAGAGAAGGGGATTAATGGAAAATTGCTTTTAAGACTAATGAGGTTTGTATGAATGGTTGGTTATGCCTTTTGGTTTGACTAATGCACCTAGTACTTTTATGAGGCTGATGAATGAAGTTTTGAAAAGATTCTTGGGTAAGTTTTTGATTGTATATCTTGATGACATTTTTATATTCAATAAGACTAAAGAAGAACATCTTGAGAATATCAAACAAGTATTGCAGAGATTAAAGGAATAAAAGTTGCTGATTAATTTGAAGAAATGTTCATTTATGAAAGAGGAGATTGTGTACCTTGGTTTTGTAATTTCAGTTGATGGATTGAAGATGGATCCTGAGAAAGTGAGAGCTATACTTGATTGGCCTACACTAGATAATGTTGGGGAGGTAAGATCATTTCATGGATTGGCAAGTTTTTATAGGAAGTTCATCAGATATTTTAGTTCTATTTGTAATGCTATGATTGAAACCATGAGAGGAGATAAAAGGGATTTCAAATGGACACATGGAGCACAAAAGATTTTTGAAACATTGAAACAAAGAATTAAAAAGTTGCTTATACTTTCTTTTCCTGATTTCAGTAAAGTTTTTCAAGTTGAATGTGATGCTACTGGAAGTGCCATTGGAGCTATTTTGAGTCAAGAAGGGAGACTGGTAGCTTTCTTTAGTGAAAATTTGAATGATGCTAAGAGAAAATATTCAATTTATGATCAAGAATTCTATGCTATTGTTCAAGCTTTGAAGAAATGGAGACATTATTTGATGCATAAATATTTTGTGTTGTATACTGACCATAAAGCTTTTTAGTATTTGGGAAGTCAGAATAAATTGAATCAAAGACATATGAAGTGGTTTGAGTTTTTCTAGAATTTTTCCTTTTCATTGAAGCACAAAAGTGGACAATCAAATAAGGTTGCTGATGCCTTGAGCCGAAGAAGAAGTTTTTTGACAAAAATGAGAATTGAGGTACATGGTTTTGATGATTTGAAGTGTTTGTATGAGACTAACATTGATTTTGTAGAATGTTGGAAACCTTGTAAGGAATATATAGTAAGTGATAAGTGGACTGATTATTTCATTCAAGAAGATATGTTGTTTAAAGGATTTCATTTGTGTATACCTAGAGGATCTATGAGAGAGAATATAATAAAGGAGAAACATAGTGGTGGACTTGCTGGACATTTTGGGATTGATAAGACTGTGAAATTGATTTCAGAGAGATACTTTTAGCTGTAGATTTATAGAGATGTACAAAAAATGGTTAGAGGTTGCAAATTTTGTCAAGTAGCAAAGGGAACAAGTCAGAATGTGGGATTTTATACACCTTTTCCTATACCTGATAGACATTGGGAAGATGTGAGTATGGACTTTGTTCTTGAATTTACTAGAACTCGGAGAGGTAATGATTCTATTTTGGTAGTGGTTGACAGATTTTCTAAGATGGCTCATTTCATACCTTGTAAGAAGACATTTGATGCATGACATGTAACTGAATTATTTTTCAAGGAAGTGGTAAGATTTTATGGTTTGCCTAAGTCTATTGTTTCAGATAGAGATACTAAGTTTATTGGTTACTTTTGGAGAACACTTTGGACAAAGATGAATACTAATTTGAAGTTTAGTTCTACATTTCACCCTCAGACATATGGATAGACTGAAGTTGTGAATAGAAGTTTGGGAAACTTGTTGAGATGTTTAGGTGGAGAGAAGCATGCTAATTGGGATTTAGTTTTGGCACAAGTAGAGTTTACATATAATAGTTCTATGAATAGAAGTACTAAGATGACACCATTTGAGATTGTTACTGTATTTCATCCTAAGGGAACCACAAAGTTGAGAGATTTACCTACTGAGACCAAAAGAAGTGCTGAAGCTAAGGATTTTGTAGTATACGTCAGAACTTTTCATGATGAAGTTAAAAGGAATTTGGAGGACAGTAATCTAAAATATAAATAGAGAGTAGATAAGAGAAGGAGACATAAATCTTTTGAAGTTGGAGATGAGGTTATGATTCATTTGAAGAAGAATAGATTTTGAGTTGGTACCTATAACAAGCTGAAAATGAAGAAGTTTGGACCTTGTAAGATTTTGAAAAGGTTTGACAGTGGAAATGCTTATGAAGTAGAATTACCAGAGGACATGGATGTATCACCTATATTCAACATTGTCGATATCTTTGAGTACTTTGAAATAAATTATGAGACTAAAGATGATCTAGATTATCCTAAGAAGAATAGAGACAGCATTGAGAAGATCTTGAATAGTAGAGTAAGAAAGAGTACAAGAGGAAAATACTACATGGAATACCTAGTTCAGTGGAAAGATAAGCTGATTGAAGATAGTTCATTCATAATTTGAGTTGTGCCTAATATTGGCATCAGTTCTTTTGTTACCCTAGGTATCTGATTGAGGAGCATCTTGGGTCTTGAGAAATCTTGCATCACCAAAAATATTTCTTGTTTCCTATACCAATCTGATGTTTGTTTGAGCACCGATGTTGTTGGTTTCTTTCCTTGTGAAGTTAATGCGGTGATTTGAACCTAATCTTGAGCATTATCCTAAGGGTGCATGTCTTAATTCACTTGGATCTAGAAGTTATCACAATTCTCCTCGGGCACCAATTTTTTTCCATTTTTTCTCATGAAACGTGTGGTATTTCATCTTGTGTGGTTTTGTGCAGGGAAATTAGATCTTGTTTGGTTGGGGATCTATTCTTGGATCATATGTGGACCTAAATCCTACTTTGCATCATGTTTTTTAATTTCTTTCTTTAGTTTTGGTTTCTCCTCCTAAGTGGACCTATATTGTAATTAAATGCCTGACTGGACAACTTGTGGCTTTGTTGGCTATATATTTTGAGCTTGTGTTGTTGTAAGGGGAAATGCTAGGGTAGTGATAGTTGGTGATAAGTAATAATGAGTTTTTTAAGATGATTCTAACAAGGGCACATGAAATAATATGTGAGTTATGATTATGATTTCATAATTTCATTATATACGGCCAAAACCCAGAAGGCCTCACAATCGGGCATGTTGAAGGATTAATAAAATTGTTCTAGTGATTGTGCCCAATTTCTTGTCTCATATCCATTGTGTTTTAACTACTTTCAAATGGTTTTTATATTGCTTCTGTGTGTAACTCTTCGTAGATCATGTTTGTGGGTTTAAGTAGTCTCAATTAACACTGATTATGCCTTCACCTTCTCTTCCCTTGTGTTAGGAGTGGCCTTGTTAGAGGGCTTCAAACACTCTTTAGAATGTCACCTTTCTCAAGGATTTTACAATAAGACTGTTAGGTCTACTCTGTTAAGAGATTTATCTGTTACAAATGCTAGTAAGCAATAGTAATTAATTGACCAATAGATTTGCAACTATCTTTTCTCAATCAGATCCTTATGTTCTCTTCAACCTTCACTTAAATTCTTTATTATCCTCTGGCATCAACACTTCATCATATCCTTCTTTTCTCACTCATAATCTCTCTATCCCTTCTTCTCTACAATAGTCGGTAACCCTTCAACTATTCAGTTTTCCATCCATTTGTCCATATAAGATAATCCTTTATATAGATAAATTTTTCCTCTTAATATCATCTATTATTTTTTCCTTTAATCAATCTTAACTATTCAATTTATTATACCTTGAATCTAGATCTTGGTAACACATTTTCTTCTCATCTAGGAACTTGAAATTTTCTAGAAATTTGTTCCATCTCTTTTTTCTGCTTAGATCTTGTCGTAGATCTTCACCTTGAGTTTCATAATCGTAGATCTCTTATAACTAACTTTCCTCATCATCGTGATCATCTAGCTCATCATAGTTAATCATTAAATATTGATTCAATCCTTATTTAATATCTTTTCCTTTCTCGGTGTTCTTCATTAGAATTTTAGTTACAATGCTCAGTGCCTAAACCTTTCCTTGTTATCCAGTGTCTTGAGTTCATTTTTCTTTACCATGTGACCTTTCCTTTTACCTTTACCTTATCGAGTGACCTTTCCTTTTTGGTATCGAAAACAACTTACTGGATTATCAAATCTTCATCACCATACTTCACCGGCTTAACATAATATAATCATTGTATGATCTATATCAGTTGCTCGAATAAGTTCTTCAACTTCTCAACTTCTCATTTCTTCTTCTCCTTAGCTTATTCAACCTATATCTTACTGAATGATATGGAAACATAATATAAAACAAAAATCAATTGATTGACATCAATGACAAGACAATAAATGATCTAACCTTTCTACTATCATCATGTATTCCTATGATTTTGGTCAATCTTCATCATTAGCTCCATTAGATAATTAATCCTCAACATTACTATCAGTTATGGTAACACTAGATTGTTGATAGCTACCTCTTATTACAATTGAATGTGTTATTTCTGCAAGTTGATTGGGTTGATTGCACATGTTTCTTGAAAATTTATGAAAGTTCTTGGAGTGAGAACCACCAAGGAGGTTTATTGAAGTTCCCTTCACCTTGGTTTTGATTCCCTCTATAGCATGAAGATGTAGAAACTTTAGTCTGGACCCCTATTTGTCCACCATGTCCTAGAGCCAAATTTGTCTCAACCAAAGTAGCCTTAATAACCACTTCCTTTAAGGTATTGGGTTTGAAAACCTTAACCCCTTTGATGATGTAGCCATTGAGTCCCCTAATGAAATGTTGTAACATCAATGGTGACTAATCACTAAATCTGTCATAGGACGTGAGCTCAAAGAAATGATGCTCGTAATCTTGAACAAACATGGATAATTACTACATATTATGGAACTCATCTATGTGCTACTATTGCCAAAGATCAAATAGGAAATGCTCATGAAATTTTTCAAGGAAAATCTCCCAAGTTATAGTCTCCATAGTAAGTCCAAGTTTTTGCTCCTCAATTTTCCACCAAGAAGCTTGAAACTCATCGAGGATCATAATGGCACATCTTTCCTTAAATTGGTATTGAATTGTTGTATGCAAAACATCAATCCAAAGTAATGAGCTAAGTCTTTACCTCAAAAATGGTATCAAGGCCATTAAAAGGAGGAGGTCATGATCTCATAATATCTCTCATATGATTGGCCTTTACGGCTCCCTGACTGAGGGTAGTGTCCCTCCTTTTGAGACTCCTAGATCTATATCTCTCATCATTATCAGAATGATGTGATGCTTCATGTTTGGCCTTGTCTTGCATAGGTAGACACTTTAAAATATTCTAGAGAATCTGCATAGTATTTAGTTCTCCTTAATCCCCATGGTGCTCTCCACCATCCTCTTCCCTTCTCTCCTCAACTCTCTAACTAATAGGTGGGCTAGGAAGTCTACTTCTTCCACGTCCCCTACTATGGCCTCCACTTCAGTTGCTAGCCATCGATCTAGTCTCAGTGACCATCTTTCCTACAACATACAATAAGAAGGATGAAATAATTAAGATATGAAGAAATGTAAAAATAATGGTCTGAAATACAAGTGTTATATGTCTAAGTTTTGTTTTCAATTTTTAACTACTAGACAACTAATGATCATAGAAATTTCCCAGAGCTCCCTATGTTTGAAACATGGGCTTTGATACCAATTGTAATGCCCTACCAGCAAACCCAGGAGATATTAACTTAAAACATGATACTAAATTTGCATAATAATTTTTTCCTTAAGTGTTTACAAACAATTATGAATAAACAAGAAAAAGTAAATAATAAAGTCCATAAGTACACATAAAATAAACATAATCCCCATATTAGATTACACATCTCAAGGGTTCCTTGACGTAGAAATTGCACAAATACAATTACATCTACCAATTACAATAATCATCTAAATTATCTACATATTACATCATAATTACATATGAATAATAAAGTATACATAATCTTCAACATCCATTGCACAAGTCACAAGGTATGTAGTTATAACGAAATAAAACATACAAAATAGCGAAACTACAAGAATAAGAATAAGTCTCCAAGAAGATAGGATAGAAAGAAACTACAACAAGGATCATCTTGCACTAGAACAGGGATGTCAAAGTCACAAATGGTAAAATAATCACTACCTCCCGACCTCATGGAAACTTGTGGTTCCACTCCCATCATGCTGAGAAGATAACATCAAATCTTACTCGGATAACAATACCAGTCCAATTAGGTAAAATAAGAAAGGATCCTAGAAAGATCCTATCTCAAAGGTAAAAATCATAAATCAAGGGTACATATACTAACCCAGAGGCAACCAATACATGTAGGAGACCTAGAATGAAATTAGGGAAGTATCATGACATATGTCAACCCGATGGAGAGATCTCGCTAGACTCTAAATTCTAGGTATGATCATATGCAGAACCTAAAATCCTCTTGTGTAGACAAGGATAACCAATCAAACTAGACTCGCTATCACTATTAGATGGGAAATCATCTTCTCCCACTCCCATCCTTAGCCTATACCAACACTCAAGGCATGAGCAAGGAACCATTATCTTATTAATTCATTTTAACCCTATTCAATTTATATTATCAATTGATTAAGTAACCTACTAAGGATATCCAGGTAGCCACTTTCAGTTTGTGGTGCCTCCAAAGAAAGATACTTCCCTTTTACCACCTAGATAACCTACACTGGGTTCATAGTCTCAAAATCATGACTCAAGGTCAACATAATTCATAATTTCCAAATCTGGTTCCAAAGAATAATATGAACAGATAACAACAAATTTCCATCATAAAAATCAACTTCATAAGGTTGGGTCACAATAAAATCAACTTCCACATAAGTACACAAGGAAAACAAAGTAAATACAATAACCCTAACCCTGCCTTTGGTAACAGTCCTAACTGGTTGACATAAAAAGTATCCCCTCTAACCCAATGCAAAAGGAATAAAAATAGACATACAATAGAATTTAATAAATAAATTAATTTGTAAAAACTCATCACAAAATTAATCTATTAATAATCACTAATAAATTATAATTATATTTAACAAATTAAATTCTAACCCTAACAAATCAATTTGTTACATTATTAATATACATTGATTTTAGGAATTAAAATTACCAAAACACTATAATTTTATAAGTCTAATTAAGACAATAAATTGAGTTGCCCATTTTTATTTAACAAAAAACATCTTTGAAAATAAACATGCCATAAATCATTTTCATTAATAAACCAACAAAATAAATCATTTAAATAATCAGCCAAAGTACATATAAATGAATACCAAACAATAACAACCATTAAAAGAAAAACTATTCAATATTAATATATATACATATATATTATATTTTAAATTAAATTTAATATTAATATTTAATATATTTTTTATTTAAATAAATAATTTTTAGTTTATTGTTTCTATTTTTTAATATATTTTTTTTTTATTTTAAAAAAAATCAAACAAAGTGGGGGGGACCCATTGGCCCCACCCCCTACTACCACAACAGCCTTAAACTATCATGGGCAAGAGGTTGCTACGGTAGCCTAGACTGTCATCGGCAAACTTTGGGTTGTCGAGGGAGGTTAGGGGAGAGCCCCCGCCTCCTCCAAAGTTTTTTTTTAATAAAAAAAAAATTATTTAAATTTATTTACTTTTTTTCAAAAAATTATTCAATTTCATTGTAGTTGAACAATGTTACATCACATTTAGACAATTTCGTATTGCGTTTGATATTTTCTACATCGTATTTCACTCTCAGAATATTGCATTTGACCTATTTTGCATCACATATAATCTTTTACCTTCAAAACAAGGGGCCCATCCCGAGGGTTAGTTGGAAATATAATTTTAGTTTTGGATACTCTTTATATGTGAGATTCTTTCTTAGTCATAACAATACAACTTTGGTTATGTTAAGTTATGTTTCCCTCTTTGTGTTCTTATCGGCTTCTTGCATTGACTTCAAACGAGGATGTAGTAGTCTCCTTGATAGGTGAGCATTGATGAAGGTCTAGTCATAATATGTGACGTTCATGGAGGAAGTTTGAACTCTCACATGATGGATTGAACATTCCTATAACATTCACGCTTGAGCTTTGGGTTGCTTGGGAACTTTTGGAAGGTTGTTTGAGTCTTGCATTTGTGCATGATCATGTGATAATCATGGGTTGCTTCTAGTAAGCTTAACCTTGATCCTATATTATGGTTAATTGATGCACTTGTGTATGCAATTTATATCCTTATGTTCGAAAAAAAATGTTAAGTGCATGTTTAACCCCTCTTTTCCAAGGGTTCTTTAGTGGGGCATTACAATAAGCCTTATGAATACCCACCAAGGAATTTCCATCCTCACATATGCATATGTTATTAACTTTAATAGTATATACTACCTTTTTAGAGATATGTAATCTCTTCCTTAATTTATTTACAATAATTCCACTATTCACCAAGAATGTCCTTGATCAACATTCGCCAAGAATATCCCTTATCAAAATTCACCAATGATGTCTTGGATCTTGTCCTTAATCTCTAGTAGATATAAAAATTTATTATCCATTGAGAATACCTCAACTTGGTTTCCAAGAACTAAGCTATGATCTAATCTAATGGCTTCCTATTTCTTGTTCAATTAGATCCTTAGCTATCTCAGCAAGAATGTATATGTTGATGATCTCAATGATTGAATTCCTTGGATTGAATTTGCTAAAGACCATCTTTGGATCTGATTCATTGAAAGTGAATCAAATATGTTCTTTCTTACGTTTCAATTATTTGATTGATGTATTTCTTATGATTGTTGAAGTTCATCCTTATAATTATCCTTGATTTGATTTATTGTGAAACTTTTCTTTGTCATCTATTGAATGTATTGTCCTTAAATTATTCATGTTGTGAGATTGAATGTGATTGAAGATGATTTAATTTCTTTTGCATTCACTAAAGTGATCATTGTTACTCTATGTGGGGAAAATGAATTTCGTATTGTATATTATGCTCTAATCATTTTTATTTAATTCCCTATATAACTTTGTTGGCATTATGATGGATTTTAGTATTAAGATGCAGTATTCATATTTAAGAGTTTGTCATTGATGCAAACTCTAATGTTTCTATCAAATTTGATGGATAAGTTCTAGATAATGATCAATTTGATGGATGGATAAAGGAAACATCAGCTGTGTTTTGACCGGTATCAAGGAAGGCAGTGATGGAGAATATTTTACATGGTGGTCGATATAGATGACACTTTGGGAGGTGTGGTTGTTCCTAGTTGATTACAAAGGTTAGATAAATATAGTCCTATAATCGGAAGTGATAACTCAATGTTTTGGGTGAGTTATTATTTTTGTGATATGATAAGTGTAAACTAGTTGTGTTACTGATTGGTTTCTAATGATCACATGGTTGAGGCAGTTGATTTTAGGGCCAACATGTTAATATGTTTTGGGTAATACATTTTGGGCTTACATGTTAGGTATGACTAGCATGGTTTTCCATAAATTAGGTCAATATTGTGGACCAACTTGTAAAATATTTTTCTAGGCTTAACTGACTTAGGAACATGATGCAGGAGCATCCTGGGTGTAAGAGCAATCTTGCATCACCCAAAAATATTTTTGGTTTTCTTTTCAATATGGGTTATCTTGTGTAGAGCTGCTATTTATGGAAACTTGCTATTTTTAGTAAGTTGGTCATACGATCTCAGAATATTCTGGTTTCACATTTGGAGGTTCATCTTAGTCATATCAACCTACCCGTAAAGTTTCATTAGCGGATCAAGTCTAGTCTTGAAAATATTGAAAATTTTTGGTATTGGAAATAGGGTATAGAAATTTTGAACTCAGTTTTGAAGGCTTTAGAGGCCCTGAATGAGGTTTAATCTTTGGCTAACTAGAGCTTGCATCAATCAAGCATTGTAGAGCTCCTCACACCCTTTCCAAATTGGGGTCATAATAGTCAATCAGAGCATCAGGTGATGACTTATGCTCTTCAGAAGTTGGGCCACCTGAAATGGCAAAAAAACAATTTCCTTCAAAAATTTTGTTTGGGTTTCAAAAGTTATTTTGAGCCAACTTTGATGTAATAAATTGAAAAATAAAATAACTCTAAGTTTGGTCAGCCCTAAAGGCTAAATTCTCAGAACCTTCTTGAGTGGTGTAAATTGCCTATATAAAGAAGACCCAACGTAGTGTTGTCTAGGTAGTTCTGGGTAGTAGATCTGGGTATTGATTTGAGGCTTTGTCCTATAAAATATTGTAAGGGAATGCCCATGTGGCTTTGCATATTGTAATTCTAAAAGTTTGTAATTCCACATTTGTGGAGATAATAAGAAGCCCATTTTTTGTTCTTTCATATTGTTGTTGTTTCTCTATTTCTATTATGTGTTTGTGGTATTAAGGGGAGCACCCTTCAACAAGTGGTATCAGAGTGGGATTTTATGAGTGTGTAAATAGATCACTGAATGTGAGGCTATTTCCTTTAGGACCGTGGTTAGGGTTTCAGTGAGCAACGTGAAAATGCCTCCACGGAGGGAACGTGGTGAAAGAGCTGATGTTGTAACACCTGAGGTTAGGGAACTGCAGAGACAAGTATGAGAATTGCAAGAGGATATTCACAGAGGAATGAATCTTAATTTTAGAGATGAAAGTGAGGATGAAGCTAAGGGAGAAGAAAATTCTGATCAGGAAGG
The DNA here is from genome assembly GCA_027943335.1 of Chamaecyparis obtusa. Lineage (NCBI taxonomy): Eukaryota > Viridiplantae > Streptophyta > Pinopsida > Cupressales > Cupressaceae > Chamaecyparis > Chamaecyparis obtusa. The sequence continues at coordinate 91,045 of BSBK01002937.1, read as the reverse complement.
AGAAGTCAAAGTTTTGAATAAAGAAGAAGAAAGACTTTTCTGAGCCATCTCAAAGATCAGGAAGAGACCTAAGATTGAGGTTCTGACATTTTCTGAAAATCTTAACCCAGAGGAATTGATCGACTAGATCAATGAATGTGAAGAATATTTTGAGTATGAAGATATTGAGGATCATGATCAGGTCAAGTTTGCGAAGGCCAGACTGAAGGGTTATGCAAAGATCTAGTGGCAAGAGATTCAATTGAAGTGAAATCAAAGAGGAAAGGACAAAATCACAAGATGGGAGTAGATGGTGGATAAATTGAAGTGACAGTTCATCCATGTTGATTATGAGCTTGACCTACTAAAGAAAATGCAAAGTTTGAAGTAAGTGGGATAATTTATTCAGGGGTATACAGAGGAGTTCTATTGAATCCTCATCAGAACAGGCCATGCGGAAGCTGATAAGAAGAAATTTGGTCATTACCTTAATGGGTTGAGGCCAAGAATTTAGGAGGAGTTGAATTTGTTTTGAATTAGCAGTATTGAAGAGGCAAACTAGTTTTCCCTAAAAGTAGAGGAAAAGTTGACCAAGAAGTCTGAGAGAAGACAAAAGGGAAGAGTTCACAGTGGACGATCTGGTGGATGGTCATATGGAGGCCAAAATGAAGATTCGAGAAAGAATGATGAGGCCAATAGCAGTCAAAATTAGAGAGAAAATAATTCCAATCATTTCCAAGATTAGAACAATAGAGATCAGAGAGGAAGAGGAAGAGGACAAGGATCAGGAAGAGGAGGGTTCTGTGGAAAATGTTTTCACTATGGAGAAGAAGGTCATAGGGAATTTGAATATCCTCAATGCCAAGGAAGGATAGATAGGAGTAATAAAGGCTAGGCTAGAGTGGCACATGTAGATGAAGATGCGAGATCTTCAAATTCTAAAGATGCTGAAATAGGAGAAATGTTGATTAACAAAAGAGTTCTGATGAGTGGTGAGAATGAACCAAAGAAAAGGAGGAGCCTATTTCGCAATAGATGCAAGTGTGAGGGTAAATGTTGTGATATGATTATTAATAGTGGAAGCACTAACAATTTGGTGTCAGAAGAGATGGTGACAAAGTTGAAACTCATGAGATAGAAACACCCACATCCATATCAGATTTCTTGGGTGCAGGATGACCACAAGGTCATGGTCAGTGTTCAAGATTGGTGGGTACCATGATGAGGTACTATGTGATATCATACCTAAGGATGCATGTCACATGTTGTTAGGTAGGCCATGGTAGTTTGATAGATGTGTTGTACACGATGGTCATGTGAATACCTATTCCTTGACAAAGGATGGAGTGCGACATAAGCTAAAGCCATTGAAGGAGACCTAAGAAAAGGTATGTGGTAATGCAAGAATAACTTTTTTTGATTGAAGAAAATTCTTAGATGGTATAAGGCATGAGCATGTGTGTTTTTCTTTAATTCTAAAAGCTGGTAAAGAGAAAGTAGAGCTTGTACCTGTAGAGGTTGTAGCTTTATTGAATGAGTTTGAGAATATTGTATCTGATAATGTACCTAATGGATTACCAATGGTATGGAAGATCAGTCATCAGATGGATTTGATTCCAGGAGCCAATTTTCCAAAAAAGGCTACACACAGAATGACACTAGCAAAAAGTGAAGAGTTGAATAGACAAGTACATGAATTATTGTAGAAGGGTTTGATTCAAGAGAGTTTGAGTCCCTCTACTATACCAGTAGTATTAGCACTAAAGAGGAATGGAGAATAGAGGATGTGTACAGATTCTAGAGCAATAAACAAGATCACAATCAAGTACCAGTTTCCATTTCCATGAATGGATGATATTATGGATTGTTTGAGTGGAGCTGTGTATTTTTCAAAGATAGATCTGAAGAGTGGATATCACCAGATTCGGATTAGAGAAGGAGATGAATGGAAGACTCCCTTTAAGAAAAAGGAAGGACTATATGAGTGGTTAGTCATGCCTTTTGGGCTAACCAATGCACCAAGAACTTTCATGCACTCATGAACGAGGTTCTGAAAGAATTTTTGGGTAAGTTTGTCATTGTTTACCTAGAAGATATTTTGATCTTTATCAAGAAATTGAAGGAAAATATGATGCATATTCATATGGTTTTTGAGAAGTTAAGAGATGAGAAATTGTTGATTAATTTGAAGAAGTGCAGTTTTGTGAAAGAGTTAGTGTATTTGGGATTTGTAGTTTCAGTAAAAGGTCTAAAAATGGACCTAGAGAAAGTACAGGCTATCCTTGAATGGCCTACTCCAAGGAGTGCTACTGAGGTAAGGTCTATTCATGGTTTGGCTAGCTTTTAGTATAGAAAGTTTATCATAAATTTTAGCATTATTTGTTCAAGTGGACTAATGGGGTAGATAAGAGTTTTAAACTGTTGAAACAAAAGGTTACATAACAACCTATTTTAGCACTTCCTGATTTTAATAAGGTGTTTCAAGTAGATTGTGATGCTAGTGGTACTACAATAGGAGCTGTTATGAGCCAAGAAGGTAAACCTATTGCTTATTTCAGTGAGAAGTTAAATGATGCCAAGAGGAAATATTATGTTTATGATCAGGAATTTAATGCTATAGTTCAGGCATTGACAAAGTGGAGACACTATCTACTTCCTAAGGAGTTTTTTTAGTATACTAATCATCAAGATTTGCAATATTTGAATAGTCAAGGAAAGTTGAATCAAAGGCATTTAAAATGGGTTGAGTTTTTGTAGAGTTATACATTTGTTTTGAAACACAAAAGTGGAAAATCTAACAAGGTTGTAGATGTGCTTAGCAAAAGGTAACTATTGCTGACATAGATGCAGATTGAGGTGGTTGGGTTCAAGGAACTCAAGAATTTGTATCTAAAGGATCTTGATTTTGGTGAAGCTTGGAACGCTTGTAAAGAATTTGTTACTCTAGACAGAACAAAGTGGCTGGATTTCATCATTCAAGATAATATGCTATTTAGAGGGAGTCAGTTATGCATTCCAAGAAGTTCTATGAGGGAAAATCTCATCAAGGAGAAGCATAGCGGAGGATTGGCTAGACATTTTGGTCAAGATAAAACCCTCGCTTTGGTTAGTAAGAATTATTATTGGCCACAGTTGCAGCAAGATGTCAAGAATTTTGTATAGAGTTGCAGGGTATGTCAGATGGTGAAAGGAGTGAAGTAGAATACAGGGTTGTATTAGCCATTACCTGTACCAGAGAAGCCTTGGGAGGACATCAGTATGGACTTTGTTCTTGGTTTACCAAGGACACAGTAGGGACATGAGTCAATTTTTGTGGTGGTTGAGAGATTTTTAAAGAAGGCACATTTTATTCCCTACAAGAAGACTAATGATGTTGTTCATGTAGCAGAATTATTTTTCAGAGAAGTGGTGAGACTACATTGTTTTCCAAAGAGTATAGTTACAGATAGGGCCACTAAGTTCATTGGATATTTCTGGCGTACATTGTGGAAGAAGTTGAAGATAGATTTGAAGTTCAGTTCATCACATCATCCATAGACTGATGGACACACAGAGGTGGTGAATAGGAGTTTGGAGAATTTGCTGAGATGTTTGGTTGGAGATAAGCCAACGAGATAGGATTTGATTTTACCATAGGTAGAATTTGCATACAATAACTCTATCAATAGGAACATCGGTAAATCACCATTCCAGTATGTATATGGGAGTAGTCCAAAAAATGCATCTGAGTTGAGAAAGATAGATAAAGGAGAAATAAGTAGTGTTAAAGCTGAGGATTTTGAAGAACATTTGAAGAACATCCATGAGGAGGTGAGGAAGCACATTACAGAGATGAATACGTAGTATAAAGCTAAGGCTAAGGTAGATGAGAAAAGGAGGCATAAGGAATTTTAGGTTGGAGATGAAGTCATGGTTCATTTGTGGAAGGAGTGATTTCTAGTTGGTACATATAACAAGATGAAAATGAAGAAGTTTGGGCCATGTAAGATACTAAAGAAGCATGATTTAGGAAATGCATATGAGGTTGAGTTGCCTATTGAGATGAATATTTTACCAGTATTTAATGTTTTAGATCTAAAAGAGTATCATGAAGGAGATGTTGAAGATGAGGTTATAGCAACATAGTGGAGTATTCTACCAACCAGTTCAAATATCAAAGAGATTAAAGACATACTAGATAGTCATGTTAGCAGAAGCACAAGGAACATGACATATGAAGAGTATCTGGTCAAATGGAAAGGATGACCTATTGAAAATTCATCATGGCTAATGAAGGAGGAGGTTAACTGTCTTGGTTTTCCTCTACACAGCTAAGTCCTGATAGGGTCACTTCTCAAATTACCCTTGGTGTCTAATGCAGGAGCATCCTGGGTGTAAGAGCAATCTTGCATCACCCAAAAATATTTTTGGTTTTCTTTTCAATAAGGTCTATTTTGTGTAGAGCTGCTATTTATGGAAACTTTCTATTTTTAGTAAGTTAGTCATATGATCTCAGAATGTTCTAGTTTCATAGTTGGAGGTTCATCTTAATCATATCAATCTGCCTATAAAGTTTCATTGCTTGATCAAGTCTAGTTTTCAAGATATTGAAAATTTTTGGTATTGGAAATAGGGTACAAAAAATTTGAACTCAGTTTTGAAGGCTTTAGAGGCCTCAGATGAGGTCAAAAATTTGGCTGACTAGAGCTTGTGCCAATCAGGTACTATAGATCTCCTCATGCCCTTTCTGAATTGGTGTCGTAATAGTCAATTAGAGCATCAAGTGATGACTTATGGTCTTCGAAAGTTCAGCCATTTGAAATGGCAGAAAAAAAATTTCCTTTAAAATTTTTGTTTGGGTTTCAAAAGTTATTTTGAGCTGACTTTGATGTAATAAATTGAAAAATAAAATAATTCTAAGTTTGGTCGGCCCTAAAGGCTAAATTTTTGGAACCTTCTCGGGCGGTGGAAATTGCTTATATAAAGAAGGCCCATAGTGTTGTCTAGGCAATTTTGGGTAGTAGATCTAGGTATTGATTCGAGGCTTTGTCCTATAGAATATTGGAAGGGAATTCCCATGTGGCTTTGCATATTGTAATTCTGAAAGTTTTTAATTCCACCTTTGTGGAGATAATAAGAAGCCCATTTTCTATTCTTGCATAGTGTTGTTGTTTCTCTATTTCTGTTATGTATTTGTGGTATTAAGGGGAGCACCCTTCATCAAGTGGTACCAGAGCGGGAGTCCCTAAGTGTGTAAATAGATCATGGACTGTGAGGTAGTTTGCACCAGGACCATTGATTAAGGAGAAACATTGATTAATAGAAAAGTCCTGCTGAGTGGTGAGAATGAACCAAAGCAAAGGAGGAGCCTGTTTCACACTAGATGCAAGTGTGAGGGTAAATTTTGTGATGTGATTATTGATAGTGGAAGCACTAAAAATTTAGTGTCAGAAGAAATGGTGACAAAGTTGAAGCTCAAGAGATAGAAACATCCACATCCATTTCAGATTGCCTAGGTACAAGATGACCACATGGTCATGGTCAGTGAACAATGCCTAGTAAAGTTCAAGATTGGCGGGTACCATGATGAGGTACTATGTGATATCATACCTATGGATGCATGTCACATGTTGTTGGGTAGGCAATGGCAGTTTGACAAATGTGTTGTACACGATGGTCATGCGAATACCTATTCCCTGATAAAAGATGGAGTGTTACATAAGCTAAAGCCAATGAAGGAGACCAAAGAAAATGTATGTGGTAATGCAAGAATAACTTTTGTTGATGGAAGAAAATTTCTAGATGGTATGAGGCATGAGCATTTGTGTTTTTCTTTAATTCTAAAAGCTAGTAAAGTGGAAGTAGAGGATGTACATGTAGAGGTTGTAGATTTGTTGAATGAGTTTCAGGATATTGTATCTGATATTGTACCTAATTGATTACCACCGGTAAGGAAGATCAATCATCGAATGGATTTGATTTCGGGAGCCAATTTTCCATACAAGGTAGCCCACAAAATGACACTAGCAAAAAGTGAAGAGTTGAATAGAAAAGTACATCAGTTATTGCAAAAGGGGTTGATTTGAGAGAGTCTGAGTCCCTGTTTTGTACCATCGGTATTAGCACCGAAGAAGAATGGAGAATGGAGGATGTGCACAGATTCTAGAGAAATAAATAAGATCACAATCAAGTATCGGTTTCCATTGCCAGGAATGGATGATATTATGAATTGTTTGAGTGGAGCTGTGTATTTTTCAAAGATCGATCTGAAGAGTGGATATCACCAGATTTGGATCAGAGGAGGAGATGAATGGAAGACTGCCTTTAAGATAAAGGAAGGACTGTATGAGTGGTTAGTCATAACTTTTGGGCTAGCTAATGCACCAAGCACTTTCATGCGACTCATGAACAAGGTTCTGAAATAATTTTTGGGTAAATTTGTCATTATTTACCTAGATGATATTTTGATCTTTAGCAAGACATTGGAGGAACATATCATGCATATTTGTATGGTGTTTGAGAAGTTAAGAGATGAGAAATTGTTGATTAATTTGAAGAAGTGTTATTTTGTGAAGGAGTTAGTGTATTTGGGATTTGTAGTTTCAACACAAGGTCTGAAAATGGACCTAGAGAAAGTATAGGTTATCCTTGAATGGCCTACTCCAAGGAGTACTACTGAGGTAAGGTCTTTTCATGGTTTGGCTAGATTTTACATAAAGTTTATCAAAAAATTTAGCAGTATTTGTGGACCCTTGACTGAAACAATGAAAGGGGACAAAAAAAAGTTCAAGTGGACTAATGAGGTAGATAAGATTTTTAAAATGTTGAAACAAAAGGTTACAGAACAACTTGTTTTAGCACTTCCTAATTTTAATAAGGTCTTTCAAGTAGATTGTGATGCTAGTTGTACTACAATAGGAGTTGTTATAAACCAAGAAGGTAAACCTATTGCTTATTTTAGTGAGAAGTTAAATGATGCCAAGAGGAAATATTTTGTTTATGATCAGGAATTTTATTCTATAGTTTAGGCATTGAAGAAGTGGAGACACTATCTACTTCCTAAGGAGTTTGTTTTGTATACTAATCATTCAGCATTGCAATATTTGAATAGTCAAAGAAATTTGAATCAAAGGCATTTGAAATGGGTTGAGTTTTTGCAGAGTTATACATTTGTTTTGAAACACAAAAGTGGAAAATCTAATAGGGTTGGAGATACACTTAGCAGAAGGGAACTATTGCTGACAAAGATGCAGATTGAGGTGGTTGGGTTCAAGGAACTCAAGAATTTGTATCCAGAGGATCTTGATTTTGGTGAAGCTTGTAAAGCTTATATAGAACCTATTACTCTGGACAGAACAAAGTGGCTAGATTTCATCATTCAGGATGATATACTATTCAGAGGGAGTCAATTGTGCATTCCAAGAAGTTCTATGAGGGAGAATGTCATTAAGGAGAAGCATAGCAGAGGATTGGCTGGACATTTTGGTTAAGATAAAACCCTTGCTTTGGTTAATGAGAATTATTATTGGCCAGAGTTGCAGCAAGATGTCAAGAAGTTTGTACAGAGTTGCAGAGCATGTCAGATGGTGAAAGGAGTGAAGCAAAATACAGGGTTGTATCAGCCATCACCTATACTAGAGAAGCCTTGGGAGGATATCAGTATGGACTTTATTCTTGGTTTACCAAGGACACGGCGGGGACATGATTCAATTTTTGTGGTGGTTGACATATTTTCAAAGATGGCACATTTTATTCCCTACAAGAAGACTAATGATGTTGTTCATGTAGCATAATTATTTTTCAGAGAAGTGGTAAGACTACATGGTTTGCCAAAGAGTATAGTTTCAGATAGGGACACTAAGTTCGTTCGATATTTATAGTGTACATTGTGGAAGAAGTTGAAGACAAATTTGAAGTTTAGTTCATCACATCATCCACAGGCTGATGGACAGACAGAGGTGGTGAATAGGAGTTTGGGGAATTTGATAAGATGTTTGGTTGGAGATAAGCCAATAGGATGGTTTGATTTTACCATAGGCATAATTTGTTAGGAATGAATGTTGAATGTTTGGCAGTCATTTTGTAGAAATTTTTGTTGCATTCATGACTATGATTGTCATTGATGTCAACACAATGATCTTCTAAAGACTTGAAGAAAAGAAAACAGAGTTTGGATTAGCACACGTGGGATATTGTAGTTGGAGCTATGCGATGTTGAGGATATACTCTTTGATATGTTATATGTCTATGGTTAAGAGCACAGATAGTAATTCATATATTCATGGAAGTTATGAGTATTTTTGTGGAAGCAGTATTCAGGCAATGTTCCTGAGTAGCGGTTTGTGGAAATCAGATGATATCTTCTAATCGGGATGGAATCTAGTTTTGCACAATTAAAGGGAAGTTGAAGACACATTTATAGTGATGTGGATGATAGCACAAACTTTGAGGTCGCATGAGTGAAGAATTATTGTATTTGGAAGCTGACAGTTTTGTGTAATTTTGATGTAGCGTGTGGAAACTTTTATTTTGTAATTGTATGCCAACTCATTTGTAATTATTTGAGTGTGGTAATTATATGATAACTGATTCACCCCCCCCCCTCTTAGTTATCTTAGTGGACTTTAATTTCTAACAGAATTTGCATACAATAACTCTATCAACAGGAGTACTAGTAAATCACCATTCCAAATTGTATATGGGATTAGTCCAAGAAATGCATCTGAGTTGAGAAAGATAGATAAAGGAGAAATAAGTAGTGCTAAAGCTGAGGATTTTGTAGAATATTTGAATAACATCCATGAGGAGGTGAGGAAGCACATTACCAAGATGAATGCATAGTATAAGGCTAAGCTAAGGTAGATGAGAAAAGGAGGCATAAGGAATTTCAAGTTGGACATGAAGTCATGGTTCATTTGCAGAAGGAGTGATTTCCAGTTGGTACATATAACAAGATGAAAATGAAGAAGTTTGGGCCATGTAAGATACTAAAGAAGTATGATTCAAGAAATGCATATGAGGTCAAGTTGCTTACTGAGCTGAATATTTCACCAGTATTTAATGTTTCAAATCTGACAGATTATCATAAAGGAGGTGTTGAAGATGAGGTTATAGCAACACAATGGAGTATTCTAGCAACTAGTTTAGATATCAAGGAGATTGAAGACATACTAGATAGTCGTGTTGGCAAAAGCACAAGGAACAAGACATATGAAAAGTATTTGGTCAAATGGAAAGGATGACCTATTGAAGATTCATCATGGTTAATGAAGGAGGAGGTTATCTGTCTTAGTTTTCCTCTACACACCTGAGTTGTGACAGGGTCACTTCTCAAATTACACTGGGTGTCTAATGCAAGGGCTTCCTAGGTGTAAGAGCAATCTTGCATCACCCAAAAATATTTTTGGTTTTCTTTTTAATAAGGGCTATCTTGTGTAGATGATGCAGGAGCATCCTAGGTGTAAGAGCAATCTTACATCACCCAAAAATATTTCTAGTTTTATTTTCAATTGTTGGAAATATTCAAGAATTAACCAAGTTACTGAGAGGGGAGGGGTGAATCAGTAACTTCAAAATTTTCTTACAATATCAGATGTATTAACATATAGTTCACTTTATCCTTTTGCATATAGAAAGCATGAAACTTAAAAGCATTCACAACAATGACACATAGATTTGGTTACCCAGAAACCTTCCAAAAAAAAGTAAAACTGGGGTGGGGATGAAACCCACAAAGCTTTAATACTGCAGTATAAAGTTGGCTGGTTAAGGCTTACATTGATCACTTCTGATGATCTTCCGTGCTAGGAGCAATAAGGATTGCTAAATCCACCTTGTTAAAGGATTTACAAACATACAATGAAGTATGCACTCGGTTAAGAGATTTTACAAAGACTGTTAAGTCTACCTGGTTAGAGGATTTCAAGCTGATTCACCTGTTAGGATCAAACAGTAGATCTCTTACTTGCAACTGTACTTGCTGATTGAGATTCTCTGATGTATTGATCACCTTCTATGATGGATAGATCTTTGCTACTTCTTATACTACTGTAGACCTTTGTAATTTTCTTATCTCTGCCTTTCTCTCTTCTTTTTTTTCACATTCATATTCATACATCTTGGTATTTTTACAACATTGTTTATATACAAGTCTAAACAATTAATGACAATTACAAAGTTGACTTAACAAATAAACATAAGTGCTACTAAGTTAGCCCAAGTATGGTTACACGGTTCCTGCAAACTAACTCGGTGACTTTCTGATACTCGGCGTCCACTGCATTACTCGGCATCGTCATGCACTCGGTAGAAGTGAAGGCACGGTTCATACTAACCACTCGATAAGTTTCAAACTTGGTAAATACTTGTGACTCGGTAGACATAATGTTACTCAGTTTACACTGTCCTGCTCAGTTTGCATTGTCCTGCTCGGTTTGCACTGTTCTGCTCGGTTTGCACTGTCCTGCTCAGTTTGCACTGTTCTGCTCGATTTGCACTGTCCTGCTCGGTTTGCACTGTCTTGCTCAATTTTCACTGTTCTGCTCGGTTTGCACTGTCCTGCTCGGTATGCACTTAGAATGCAAATAAGTGTTGTCACTAGTGGCAATCTTGCTTAATGCCAACAATCTCCCCCTTTGGCATTAGTGACAAAAACACTTATTGCCCAAAACTTATATACATGAACCATGCTGAGATTTATTTTTATTTTTCAAAATTTGTCTTTGTCATAGGGCTTTATAAATTATCTCCCCCTTTCAATGTACTAACTTTTTCTTCTATACATATCTCCCCCTTTTTGACGATAATGCCAAAGGTGTATATACAAGTGTTTTACAGGGAGAATCCAAAATTTGATAGAAAAATAGAATGTACCTTCATTATCAGTGCCAGGGTTCTGTCCCAATTTTCTTACAGAATCTTGCATGTTTGGATTTTAATTTGGACTTCTGCAGAGAGTGTAATCATGTGATCTGCTATTGAGAACTGATTGTCATGAATTAATGTTTTGGAATGTTCAATGTGCTTATACATTGTATTCATGATGGGAAGGATCATGTCTTGAATGTCTAGCAGTGTGGACCGGATCCTTGTGTCTTCTTTCAGTAGTTCTGACTGCATATTTGATAGGAATGAGATTTTCATGTGATGAGAAGAGTTTGAACTTGGTTCAAGTTGCAGCTTCTGTATGCTAATCTTCAAATCCTCATCAATTTTATTCATTTTATCCTTGACATCCTTGGTGAACTCGGCAACATTGCATAGTTTGGCCAAAAGAGAGGTAACATTCGAATAGGAAGATTCAATGTTTGTCAAAACTGAAGATAATTCTGCTTGATTAATAGCTATGTGCTGAGCAATGTGCTCAAGCACTTTATTGTTGAATTTCTTCTCAGCTTTTTCAACTAACTTGTCTGTCCCAGATGAATCCTCATTGTACTTATTTACCACTTCTGCTAATTGTAACAAAACATGTTGAGAGGAGTCTATTTCAATACCTAATGCTTCTGATAAAATGTCCTTAGCATCCTTAATGATTTTATATTCCTTGTCTCTCTCCTCTTTAAGCTTCTTTTGCTTCGCTTTCCTTTGGAGGATTTCACCTATATTTTGCATTTGATCCACTGATAGATTTGCAAAATCCAATGTTGGAATCTCTATTTCCTCATCTAGATCTATATCCTCTACTATATTCTTGCCCAAAAATCTTATACTCGATTGAGCCTTAGGCTTATCTATACTTAATGCCTTAGTAGTAGTGACAGTAGACATAGTAGGACTGGCTATAAAGAATGGTATACTATCTACTGGAGAACTTAAAGCTGAAGTATTTACAATTGTAGAATCAAAAACTGGAATACTTACTGCTAGAAAACTTGATGAAATAGGAGACTACAACTCAGTAGAAGAAATGGTAGTTACTTCTGTTGTTGCTATAGGTGATTGGACAAAAGTTGAAGTTGTCACAACCATGCTTGAAGATGTCTCCGCGCTAGATGTAGCAACTTTTGCTGGAGAGGTAGGAAGTGATGCAATGACTTCTACCGCTATCCTCACGGTATCATCTACCTCAGTGGCTTCTTCCTGTTCATCACTATCATCTTCAATGTCTTTTATTATAACTGATTCAATACTCGATTGGTGAAGATGGTATATGTTCTTCCATGTGGCATTTGCACTCTTCACAACTGATTCAATATTGTTAATCAGAATTAAACAAGTATTGAACTTAAGTGTCATCTTATTTTCATTCTCCTTCAATGCCTTCTTTATTTCATCATTTTTCAAGCCGGGCATTAACTGTTTCAGGGTTTGATCAAATATGTCTTTTACAGTTTGCCTTGCATTGGCCCATCTCATTTTTATTTGATCTAATAAAGCTCCTGGAATCTGTTGGGCTATTTTATCAGGAGAGTATTTCCACTGTCCCATCTTTTCAATGACAGCATCTTCAATCTCCTTTTGTTATGTTTCCGATCTTGTTTCATATTTTAAAGATTTTATATTACTTACTCCAGATCCTGATCCTTCTCTCAAAAGTTTGATCTTCTCTTGAAGGGTTAGAGGAGGCTTTTTGAATATTATATGTTTGTCCTTTTTGTCTGCCTTACCCTTTGCACTTCTCCTTGTAAATACGGCAGTGGGAGGCTTAGGTACCTTGGTAATGAATACCTTTCCTTTCTTCTTTGCAAGTTCTGGTTCCTCTGTTTTCTCATCCTTTTTCTCTTCTTCTTCAATGTCTTCTCCTTTGTCCTTGGTTAGCATTTGCATTTTGGCTATCCTCTTTTTCCTTTATTTACTGCCTGTGGAAGCTTTATACTTAATTCAATTCTCACTTTTGCTTCTTCATATGTCCCAAAATATGGAGCTTTGGGATTAACAGGCTGATTAAGGAGGGCTTCAATGATATTATTTGTTTCATCAATGTTTACCTCATAAGGAAGAGGTTTTACATGTACAATCCTCGGTTTAGCTGCTTGAATGTATACTTTGTCACAGTCCACCATGAAACAAATATCATCCTTATAATCCTCCACCAACTTCTGTGGAATCCAGAATCTGTCGTTCATTTTCTCCTTGAAAGACTCAAAATAACTATCCATGATGTTCTCAAAATTTTCACCCATTTCTGAAATATATTCATTTATCTGATATTTATGGAAACTTACTATTTTTAGTAAGTTGGTCATATGATCTCAGAATGTTCTGATTTCATAGGTGGAGGTTCCTCTCAGTCATTTCAGCCTACCAGTTGAGTTTGATTGCCACATCATCAGTATTGGTGAAGTTATTGAGGTTTTTGGGTATGAAATATTTTAGGTCAATTTTGAAGGCCTTAGAGGCTTCAGATCGCAATCGACCCTTGGCTAATTGGTGCTAGCATTTGTTAAGCACTATAAATCTCGTCATGGCGTTTCTGAAAAGTGGTTACAATAGAACAACGAATCTATGGTTAAAAAGTTATGGCCTCCAGAAGTTGGGCTACCTAAAAGAATATTTTGCATTTCTTTTGAGCCGACCCTATTGTAAAAATTGTGAAAATAAAATAATTCTATGTTTGGTCAACCTTATTGGCTAAAATTCTAGAACCTTACCAGGGGTGGAAAATTGCCTATATAAGGAAGGTTGTAGTGTTGTCTTAGGCAGTTGGAGTAGTTCTGGGTAGATCTGGGTAATGATTCGAGGCTTTGTCCTACAAAATATTGTAAAGGGAATGCCCATGTGGCTTTGCATATTGTAATTCTGAAATTTGTAATTCCATATTTGTCGAGATAATAAGAAGCCCATTTTTTATTCTTGCAAATTGTTGTTGTTTCTCTATTTTTGTTATGTGTTTGTGGTATTAAAGGGAGCACCCTTCATCAATAGAGCTACTATTTATGGAAACTTTCTATTTTTAGTAAGTTGGTCGTATGATCTCAGAATGTTCTGGTTTCACAGTTGGAGGTTCATCTTAGTCACATTTTCTTGCCTGTAAAGTTTCATTGCCAAATCAAGTCTAGTCTTGAAGATATTTAAAATTTTCAATATTGGAAATAGGGTACAGAAACTTTGAACTCAGTTTTGAAGTCTTTAGATGCCCCGGATGAGGTCAAAACTTTGGCTAACTAGAGCTTGTGCCAGTCAAGCACTGTAGAGCTCCTCACACCCTTTTCGAATTGGGGTCATAATAGTCAATCGGAGCATCAGATGATGACTTATGGTCTTTGGAAGTTGGGCCACCTGAAATGGCAAAAAATAAATTTCCTTCAAAATTTATGTTTGGGTTTCAAAAGTTATTTTGAGCCGACTTTGATGTAATAAATTGAAAAATAAAATAATTCTAAGTTTGGTCGGCCCTAAAGGCTAAATTTTTGGAACCTTCTCGGATGGTGGAAATTGCCTATATAAAGAACGCCCGTAGTGTTGTCTAGGCAGTTCTGGGTAGTAGATCTGGGTATTGATTCGAGGCTTTGTCCTACAGAATATTGTAAGGGAATGCCCATGCAGCTTTGCATATTGTAATTCTGAAAGTTTGTAATTCCACATTTGTGGAGATAATAAGAAGCTCATTTTCTATTCTTGCATATTGTTGTTGTTTCTCTATTTCTGTTATGTGTTTGTGGTATTAAGGGGAGCACCCTTCATTAGAACAACAATATAAAGGTGAACTAAATCACATGATTTAGTGTTGCAATTATGATTTTGGGTGTTGGATTAAGAGATAGAGGTAGTATAGTATGCCATAGATTAGAGATTGCAATGGATCTAACAAAAAAGTAGTGCCATTTCCCGATGAGTCATTTGAGTTCATTGCTCAAGGCCAATTCTAATAGATTAGTAGGTTAAATCCCTTAATAAGATGGGCTTTAACAAGTCTTTTTGTATAAATCCTTTAACACGGTAACTTTTTAACTAGATTTCTAAATCCTCTTGTGAGGTAGTCCCTAATAGGTCTTTTGGTGTTGTTAGCTACTAAAATTGCACCCTTTGTAGACTACAGAAAACCTAACATTTCAGAGAAACATGGGAACTTTCCTGGGCTGTGGGTAACCCAAAAATGGAAAGAACCTCCGGGTTCTAGGCCGGTTCCTATTAGATACTTCACTTAAAGTTACAAACTTTATGAGGCAAAGGAAAAGAAAGATGACTAAAAAGAAAGGTAAACCTATGGTGATGCTCCTAAATGTTCTTCATACATGTAGAATTGTTACCATAACTAATATTCATGTTAAAGATCGATTATCTAATGGTGATGATGATGGAGGCCGACCAAGAATAGAGGAATACATGATAGTAGAAAGGTTAGATCAGTTATTTTCATGTCCTTGATGTCAAGCAATTTATTTCTAGTTTATATTATGTTGACATATCATTTGGTAAGGATATAAGTTGAATGAGTTAAGAAGAAGGAGAAATGAGATGTTGTAAAGTTGAAGAACTTAAATGGGCTACTGATATAGATCGGACAATGATAAGATTATGTTGATATAATTGGTTTCTACCTAACATATAATTATGTTAAGTCAGTAAAGCGTGATGATGAAAATTTGTCAAGTCGGTAAGCAAAAGAGTTTTTGGCTACCGAGTAGGAAATGACACTCGGTAAAGGTAAAAGGTAAAAGGAAGTAACTCGGTAAAGGAAAAGGAACTGAAGGCACTAAATAGAAAGGAAAGGTTTAGGAACCGAATGAAGTTACTAAAATTTAAATAGAGGACACCGAGCAAGGAAAAAATATTAAATAAGGATTGAATCGACATTTAATGATTAGCTATGATTAGCTATATGATCGTGATGACAAGGAAAGTTCATTACAAAGATCTACGGACAAGAAAAATCAAGGTGAAGATCTACGGCTTAGGTCTAAATGATTAAAGAATATGGAACAAGTTTCAAGAAAGTTAAAGTTCCTAGGTGAAAAGAAAATGTGTTATCGAGATCCAAATTCAAGGTATAATGAATTGGATAGTTAAGATTGACTAAAGGAAAATGTAATAGAGAAGATTAAGAGGAAAAAAATGTCTATATAAAGGATGGATCTGTACAAACAAATGTCTAAAAAATTGAATAGTTAAAGGGTCACCGACTAATGCAGTGAAGAAGTAACATAATGAATCTGAGTGAAAAAGAAGGATTTGATGAAGTGTTGAAGCCAATAGATAATGAATAATTGAAGTGAACATAGAAGAGCATACAAAGGATCTGATTGAGAAAATATAGTAGCAAATATACATGTCAATTATTTATTGTTTCTTACTAGCATTTATAATAGACAAATCTCTTAACAAAGTGGACATAATAGTCTTATTGTAAAATCCTTGAAAAAGGTAACATTCTAAAGAGTGTTTGAAGCCCTCTACCCGGGCCACTCCTAACAGGGTGAAGATCCTAAAATATCTGAGGTAAATCCCTTGATTGGGTCACACCTAACAGTGTGTATAGTAATCTTTCACTAGATTGGCTCTTAACCAGGTGTACTTCAGATGAGTACTTTCTTAGTGGGTGAGAATTCCACAGTGGTTTTTCCCAAAGTTGGGTCTCCACATTAAATACTAGTGTTACATGTGATGTATTATTTGTGTGAATGATTTACTGATTGTTATAGTTTATTTAATATTGTTGGTAAATAGAGAAGTGTGTTTTACTGAGTTGGCACCAACTTAATCAGAGAAAAAATAATTAGGTATTTGGATTTAGGGATTACTGATTCACCCCCCCCCCCCTCTTCGTAATCCAAAAACTTGCATACACAAGTTAATCAATGGAAAATCCTTAAGTACACAAATCAATCTGAGTATGTCTATGCATAAGTATTTCATAATAAGGCTAGGATTCTCAATCACTAGAAGGAAATCTATCTCTCATAGCTATAAATCTTCATTTTAAAAAATCTTATGACCTGCAATGCACATACATTCTGCAAAAGGTACTATCATTTAGACAAAATTACAAGGAAATCGAGTAAAAAACTTCACAAGTAATCATATCAATCAACTATTATGCACACAATAAAATAGAGAAATGAGAAGGAAAAAATACTTCATATCCATTAACCATCAAGGTACTCACTGTCATATATATCCAATCTTATTTATAAAATAATGCAGATAAAATCCAAAGGACTCAACATAAGTCACAAAGTAAAAATTTGCATAATCAGAACTTCTCAAAACTTAATGAGTTACAAAACTAATTAACCCATCTACCAGTTGTTCCACGAAAAAGTGCTCTAGAAGCATCTTGGGTTGGATGCAATAATAAGGGATATTTTTTAGCATATAAATATCTCGTAAAAGAGCTCCAAAGTGAGGAAAAATTCACTCCACCTCAACTACCATCATAAAGGCCCCTAAACCTGCCCCAACTCCCTCAAACTCATTCAAAACAACCCCACATCTCCTCCACTTGTCTCCAAACTAAAAATAACCCTTCCCAAAATACCTCCCCCCTTGAATTGGAAACAAAGACTTAATTAATTTTACATTATGATTACTATAGATAATAGAGTGATTTGTAAGTACATCACTTTATTAAATATCTAACAATTAAGTTCAAATGCAAAAATACTAAGTTGAAAAATAATTATTTTCCTACATTTTGTATTATTTAAATAATACTAATAAAATGATCATAGTTGTCTTATTTATTAATATTATTTTACATTTCAAATTAATAAAAAAATATAGAAACTTACCACTAAGTGATAAAACTTAACACTTACCAATTCTTACATGTCCATATACCCGTAGGGTATCTACCTAGGGAAAAAACTTTGCCAAAAAAGAAACACAAAAAAGAAAACCCATGTTGTCGATTTAGGGTATAGAAAATCCTAACAAGATAAGGTATTTTTCATTCCTACATTCTGAGATGAGGCAACTTCGTGCTTCTTGATAGGATTTGATGGAGATTTTACTATGGATTTCAATGGTTCTCAAAACTTTGATGCATATTTAAACACATCTTTGTCCATTGCAACAAGTATGTTCCATTATGTAGCTCAAAGTTCCTTTTCTACAGACATTGGCTTAATTTCTATGCTCTTTTTTGTGTTGTTAACATTATAGATGTCATGATTTTACTCATACTTATTTGGATAATTTTTTAACATCTACCTATGCCTCTTTTGAGCTTTGTGAAAGCATAAATAATAAAAACCCCATTTTCACTTTCCAAGCATATCTAACATCTTTTTGTAGGGTCTTCATCATTTGTATTTGGCATGCCAAATCTCTACAACATAATCTTTAAAAACATTGTGGGATCAAGATTGATATATTGTGATTATTTCTTTTGACAAAATATTAAACTTTAAATCTTGCAGCTTATTTTAGAGATATATCCTTGTGGATGACCATGGAAACATCTTTTTTTTAGTAAAACTTCTATGGGTTTTGTTGTAGCTTCATCTCTAGTCCTATATGTCATGATCCATTAGTGTTTTGTATGTTCATTTGATGTTGCACATTATGAAGGAAATGGCTCTCTGTCAATAAGGTTATATCTTTTCCAAACCATGACCCTTTACCATTTTCATTCTTACATTTCAGTATGCTCTATTTTGGTACAGAAAAAAAAAAAAAAAAAAATCTCTTTGATTTTCCCTTTGCATATCTGATATAATAGCACTAAGGGATTTTGATCTTAGTTGTGATTGTGATATTTGAACAAAATTGTACATGCCATGAGTTATTATACTTGATATGTATGCATCTTCTTTCTATTTATACGAAGGGTATTGACTTCTAGGCTTTCTTCTGAGTTACTCATTTCCTTTGTGTAGATAACTATGAGTTTAGCTTGAAATACCATTACCATACACACCATTTGCAATAGATTTCCTCACTCTACCATGATTTGATGTATTTATGTGGCACCCTGAACATGCTGATGCATTTGATCACTGCATTCCTATATCTATACTTGATGCATTACATCACTATCTTTTGGTCTTTCATGTGGCATAAGAATGATGTCATAATGATATCTTTGTTCTCTTAACATCTAGATATCTGCATATTTTATATATAATACCGTTAATATGAAAATGAACACATTGCTTTTTTGATTATTCTTGTGTTCACTTTCCATGTTTCTTGTATGTTGTGCAATTTCCATGAGGATATTTTGATTATCTTGTCCTCCTATATTTTGAAGAAAAACAAAACCCTCCTTAATAAATGCAAGTTTTTTCTTTCCCTTATCATATTAATGACACACTAATTAGTTCTCATGATGTTCTTTTAAGATGCCAAAGTCCTCTATGAAATATTTTGATGCTCATTCTTTAGTACTTGTATCTCCTGAATTTGTACCTGTTAGGAATAGTCCCAAGAGATAACTGAGAGGGGGGGGGGGGGGGGGGGGGTGGGCGGGTGAATCAGTTATCTACAAGTTTCAATTCTTTATCCAATTAAGTATACTTAAACATAAAGCATAAACACAATGAAAGAACACTTGAGCACAACACCAATATTTTAGTTACGGGGAAACCCAAATAGGTAAAAAACCCAGTTGGAATTGACACCCACTAATAATCTGCACTAGTGTATTATGATCCTTGTTAGAAGATCCTTAACCCTATTAGGAGTTGTCTTTACAATGCATTTAGTACAGTGACCTGATCAAGGGTCAGACCCTGTTAGGAGTCTTTTACAATTAACCCTATTAGGGGTGAGGATGCACTATCCAAGAGCACACTGCTCAAAGGGGTGAAGGCTACAACCTTCTGAATAATAGATACACACTATATCTAGATCTTGGTGAACTCTGCTTTGACCTACTATCTAGATCAGTTCCAATGTATAGCAAAAACTCTTTACTTGGTCACATAAACCTTCTTCTGATGGCTCAACACTTCACACACTCTGCTCTGCTCTTCACATTTAACTCTAAACCATACCTTAGCAATCATAAATGACTTCCTATAAATATCTTTCCTCTAAATGAAATAATCAAGTTGGCCTGTTAGAACCACCTTGAAATCATAATAGAGAAACAACAACAATCTTCTACAACATCTCAATCAGCTCTACTAAGCACGCAACACAAACTAGGACCTATCCAAATCAATAAGTGTAGGCGCACACTACACACTGTCGGCTCTACCAAATTAACTGATACTTTCTCCTCAAGATGAATTACATCATGCACTCTTTCTTAATTCTTCTTTGATGACTAATCCAAGGGCGCATACCAAAATGATAGGTGCAACTTCTGTACTAATAAAATCTCTTTCGGCTCTTCTGGATAAATATAGGAAATTGCAACTGGTGAATAGCAACTTCATAATTTCACTTCTAATGATCATCAAACTCTACTTCCATTAATGTAACATCACTAGAATTTCTTCATCACATATCCAAATGCACAAGGCTTGATGATAACTGTATGAACATTCACTTACAAAATGTTGTCTGTAACTCTGTCAGGAACACTGCTGACACAAGCTGCAACATAACTGTCTATACTAACATTTAACCTTTGCATCCATGATATCATGCTGATAACATGTCTATGATACTTATACTTAAAGCTTACTGCATAAGTCTTCCACACATGCTAGTTACCATATGTTGTCATCAATGACAAACATACAGTCAGTACTGGCTTGCTAGTAAATCTCCAACTGTACCATATTGGATAGTACTATTTTTTATCCAAACCATAGTGCTTGTAATGCCCCACCAAGGAACCCAGAAGAACTTAACCTAAATAGCGAATAAGTTTGCAGAATTTTTTTTTTTAAAGTTAACAATCAATAACATCAAAGTTTACAATGTGAAAGCAAAGCAATCATAAACAACTAACATAGGTTACAACTCCAAAGGGTTCCTTGACATAGATTATGAAAAATTTAATTAATTAATATAAGATACAGATATGAATCCCAAGATTAAATCTGATTGATAAAAATACAACATCATATGCATGATTACAAACATACAATTGGTACCTTAAGGTAACCATAATAATAAGCATCCACTGCACATGTTGTAGGGTATGTGAATACAATAACTGAAAAGAAATATAACATGATAACTCTGAATATCAGATACAATGATACAAGATCACAAGAATAAGGAGAACAAGAAAGAACAACTACAACA
>BSBK01002937.1:0-65000 GCA_027943335.1 Chamaecyparis obtusa | reverse complement strand
ATATATATTGGATGTTTTCCCACTAGACATCAAGACTAGTAGCCTAAAGCAGTCCATTGGGTATAGAGTTAGCTAGACAAACATGACTACAACTCATCTAGACAATTTTGTAACCCTTTCTAATTCATTGAGACTGGGTGTATGATTTGTGACAATGAAATAAAATTTCATTGGCATGAATTATATAAGTATTCTTAGTGAATCAATAAGGATTAATAGTATTAAAAATTCTAATGATGCAACTCTGACAGTCTGAAAACTCTTGGAAACTTATTGAAGCAAGAAAACTAAAACTAAAACTAACTTAACTTGTGCTTGATAGCACTTAGGCAAAACTAAAAACTACCCTACTCCAGCCTAACCAATAGAAAAATATGCTAAAAAAAACCATTTACTTATTGGATGAAGTATTTTCCTTTTCTCTTTAGATTGAAATGATAAACATGTTTCTCATAGGAAAATACATTGAGATGGAAAAATAAAACACATTTAACCAGACTATGCAACATTGATGTAGGGGAATTCTTGGGTCCTCGGTGAATTTGCATGGTGGTGTGTTATTTGGCTGTTGTTACTCAGTTGCAGCCTTGACCGATGGTCTCAGTTATTGAAGAAATCTTGTTCGTTGAAGGAACTTGGTGAGACTTCTAGTGCTCAGTGGAATTGGTGCTCGATGATATCTGTGTTGCTCAGTTTTGCTTGGCTAGGTCGGTTGTTTCTATAGCGCTCGGTAGTTCAAGTTTACCGACTGGAGTTCTTAGTGATTTGGTTGGCCGACTTGGTGCATTTATTGTTGGTAGTTGTTGTTTCATTCTCCTATGTGGATCTGGAGGCCAACATGTTGAATTTAATAATTGTAAGGCTATTTGAGAGCTGACTTGTATTGCATTTAATATTTGTTTGTAGGAGTTAATTATTTCATCCAGCCGACTTGTGGCTGATGATTAGTATTTATAGGATGTTTGGGTAGTTGTTTTAGGAGTAGATCTGGGGAGATCAGATCAAATCAGATTGGAAGTTCTATGAGTAGATAAGTGAAGTTGTGGAAAAGATTATGTGAGATCTTGTAGATCATATTATTATCTGATAGTTATAATAGCAAAGCTAGTGGTTGAGGCTTGGAGACAAGGAGATTGCTTGGAGGATTGCGATCTCAAGTTTAGATCTGCCTTAGGGTTTCCATCACTTGTTGATTTGTCTTAGAACTGAACTAGCTAGAGTTGTATTGGATCTTGTTGATCTTGTAGAATTGTTTCTAATTGTAACTAGCCCTAACCCAGAAGGCCTTACCGTCGGGCAGGTTAATGGAAAATATGTTTTGAAACATCTCTTATTGTGTTATTTCCATTGTGTTGTTTTGAAGCTGCAAGGTTGGACTGTCCTTCATTGGATCAACCATCCTCAAGTTGGGTCAAACATTTCCTGAAGAAAGGAAGTGTACAAACTTACTTCACTTTGCTAATTAAAGAAATCAGTAGCTTGTAATAGATTAGCATGTTGTATTTGATCATTCTCATCAACATCTTCATCCTCAAGTGCTGATATAATGAAGACCTTCTCACTTGTCTCCAACTAGGTGAAATACCTGATTGGGAAGCCTCTTGAGAGCATGAACTTGGAGCTTTCTTTGCTAGCTTCTATATTTTATTTTCTTGTATCTCCTTCATCATGGATGTCCTTTATTATTGATAACCATGTTAGCTCCTCTTCCGTGGTCAGGGGACCATCATCTTTCATTAAATCAGCTAGGATTTCATCAAAACTATTAACCCATTGACAATTCTTAGCACTTGGCTCCAGCTTAGATTCAGAGCTAATTAAGGACTAGCAATATAAGATCAAATATTATTGGCATGATAACTAAGAAATCAGTTGAACCTAAGAATTAGAGCACTTTTACTGCTGATAGCATAGCTGAGAATATAAAGGAATATGGAAGTTTGGTTGAAGTCAACTGATGCTATGAAAAGTATGATGATGAAGGTAAGAAAGAGATAGAAGATGTTTTTGTATATAGTTTTCATTAGTTTTGTCGAGGACCTAGTGATACAAATTAAATGATACCTAAATCACTTTACAAGAAGGTTGATGCTAGCTAGTGGAGATGTGATCTGAAACATGATAGAGAAATGTTGGAACAAGCATTGATTCTACTCAAGCCTGAATTGTCTACGAAATAAGTGAAGATCACAATTGAGGCTATGAGGCCTAAATTTTGAAAAAAAAAACTAGAGTGTGTAGAATACTCATTGGTGAATCTCAAGTGGTTCATGATGAGACTCTTGATATCATGAAGAAGGAAATGGAGAAAGAAGATGAACCAATGGATTATACTCAAGAAGAGAAAAAAAATAAGAACCTACAATTGAAAAGGTAACAGTGGATGATTTTGTCACTAATGAGTAAGAAATTGAAGGACTTATTGGTGATATACCTTCTGATACTCCACAAAAAGTTTCTACTGGTGAAGTTGAAGATGTGAAAAGTAAAGAGAAAATGCATAAGGATAAGATGGATTGTAGTACCTCCATATTTATGCTTTCAATTTTTCAGATGCCATACTCTTTTAGGCCACATTGTTGTGTGCAGATTTTATTATTTCAGTGTCTATTGATGATCTGGATTATGCTTTGATTATGTCATGTTTGGTTATTGATATATTATGTTGAGATGTTTCATATTTCAGTTGGTTTATGATATACTTACCCCATACTAGCATGTGTATGGTGTTCATATGTATGTATCTATTTTATGTGTCTGTATGGTAGAGGACGGAGGTGCAGTTACTTGCTTTGTCGAGATCCACACAACTGACCGTACCCTATCATTGTTTGTTATATGTTGTATGTACATGCTTTGATTTGTGATGAAAGGTTTGTAGGTATAGGGCATTGTCTTCCCTGAATTGGCAGGAGTGAGCATGCCCAAAAATATACTCATCTCAATGGTAAAGAGGGGAGATGATAGATGGACCCAAAATCCAATCCTAAACCCAATTATCCTAATTATTGGATAAGTATCTGTTGACCACCTTACCCAAATTTGTCAGGTGACAAAGTTCGTGGATTCCATCTCTGTGTTGGTATGTTTATTTGATGGTCATGTTTTATTGCTATTTGTATGTGTGATTTTCTATAGTTATAAATTTAATATTATATTGGAAAATAATATTAAGTTTATTTCCTATGTTATTTTATGATCGTTAATTAATTAAAAATCAAATATTAGGATATTTGATATTAATTAATTAATTTTGTGGAATTTATATGAAATTGTCCTATAGTTATTTAATTAACATATCGCATGATTTAATGATGTTAGAATAATAAATTATTTAGTAATGGATTTCAATTTTAAACATGTGTTTTTATTAAGTTTGAATATGACATTTTTCAAAAGGAGTCAAATTGTCTTTTGGAGTTTAACATGAGTTGTGCATAAAAATATTTATTTTTAATTAATAAATAGGAATTTCTCTCAACAAAGTGGGAGAGTTTGATAGGAGTATTTGTGTGAGTCATCTAAGGTTTTGCTTGTTTAGTGGAGTTGAATCCCTAATAGGGGGATTTGGCATTCATTTTGGTTAATCAGTTTTTGGAGAGCAATTTTGGAGAGAGCTTTTGGGAGTTTTATGTTTTCTTTGTGTTATTGAGTTTTTGGAGATTGTGCATGAGTTCTGGGTGAAGATTGCTTGCTTTAGATTTGGGAATTTCTTGCACTGTGACTCAGAGCCTGCAGGTTGAGCTTTTCTATTGGCAATTCTGGAGTGTATTCTTCTCACAGGCATTCAGTTTCAGTAACTAGCATTGGATTGAGGTAGGGTTTGAATTGATCTTACTGTAATTTCTTTTACAAAATTATTATTATTTAGATGTGCATAATTTGATTTATGGATGTGATTCTATTTTTCTATTATGCTCCATTATGGGTATTAGGAAACCCTTTGAGTTATGTTTTTGATTTTATATTGTGACTTGGCATAGTAATGTTATGCTACTGAAATTTTGGGAGAAAATTCACCCTAAGGCACCTAGAAAATGAAAAATTAAAATCTCTATAGTTAACTCTATAGTATGAATGATTTAATTAAATGGGTTGTTCTCAAAAATTCAATTTGAGTTGAAAAAATGCATTCTGTGTAAAAAATCTCATTCTATGTAAAAATAAACAGTCAAAAAAAAAAATACTGGATAAGACAAAAAAAAAAATAGTTTTCCATATCTTAAGTGGTTGAATATTTAGTCAATATTGTTAAAGAGAAAAGATAGATTAGAAGAGGGGCAAAATTTGAGCTTTTATTTGTTTAGAAACTACATATTTCCATTTCTGGAAAAATGATGTACAGGTCTGTATTTCCATTTTCAGAAATATATCATGCCTGTTAAAAAAATATAGATGTATATTAAATAGAAGTGTTAGTTTTCATTTTTTTATTTTTTTCTTAAATTTATATAAAAAAAGAAAATGTTTGAATTTATGTTAATGTTTGTATGTTGGAAAAGTTTTATTAAAAAAAAATTAACTTAAAAAAAATGAGGGAGGGCACGTTTGTTTTAACCCCGTACCCCCCCTGTCACCTCAGCAGCTGTGGCCGCCTATCGGCGGTACCACAGTATCGTCGACAGAGCCTGGCTCTGCCAATGGCACGGTGGTGTCGTGCGGTAGGGACAGGACCGCAGGCCCGCCAATGGCACGGGTACCCACCGTGGGCCCCCCCACTTTATGATTTGTTTTTTTTATATATATTACGATTTATTATTATTTGTTATTTATTTTTGTTAATGGATTTTTTAAATTGTTATATATATTAAATTGTGATAGTATATTAAATTTGTTAGTATTAAATTTGTTATTAATAATGTTGTTTTTATTAAAAGTTGTTAATTAGTTTTAACAAGATTATTATTAATGAGTTTTATTGGTTTTATGATTATTTTTATTAATGAATTTTATTAGTAATTTATTATTATTGGGTAATAATAAATTTTGGTGATAATTTTATTAATATAGATAAAACATGATATTAATTATTATTTGCAGTAATAATTGTTTTAGTGGTACGAGTCAACTTGGTTAAATCTTCTGATTTTTGGGTATTTAATTAAATTTAATCAATTGAATAAATTCGGGTCATTTATTTAATTTGGTTTAAGTATGAAGTATAATTATGTGATTGCATTTCTATGGTCAAACTTGACTTTTACTTAATGCTAAAAATGTATAAATTATCTTTCTATCTGTACATGCAATATTTTCTACTGAAATTGGCTATTTTTAATCAATATGATTTTATCCTTCCTAGATGTTGAATCTGTCAGTGTCATGGGGACTAGATGACCTAGGAAAGACAAAGGCTTGGGTATTATTTGTTATTCATGTTATTTATCATGTTTGGTGTGAGTTTGATCTGTTTATGTTCCAGAAGACCTTATAGACTCTTGATGTATTATGTGAATTCAGCGATTATGTTTATGTAGTCAATCCTAGTTCTGTGATGAATCTGGATGTGTGACTAGCTATTTTTATCTGAGTTTTGATCTAGGAGAGATCTTTGAGCCTAGGGTAGTTTACCTAGTTATGTGTTAGGAGGTGGCTTGCAATAAGCGTTGGGGCCCACAAGTGGCTACCAGGATCACTTATTGTAAGTTATTATAATCAAGTGATAACCTAAAATAACATTGAGAGATATTAAAATGAACCTAATAAGATAGTTTCCTCTCCCATGCTTGAGTGCTAGTACAAACTGAGATGAGGATGAGATGATGCTTGCCGCCTTTTGAGGTGTGTGTTCTGGCATAGTTAGTGGCTTCATTAGTACAAGAAGCCATTGATTCCATGTATGGTCACTTGAGTGTCGGGATCCAGAGAGATTACCAGGACAAGACTCAAGGGTTAGATGTACATGATGACACCTTTCTACACATAGTCTAGTTATCCTACATGTGTCAGTTGCCTCTGGAATAGTGAGTCATACCTTTCACTACTTTGGTTGACCTTGAGTTAGTAAGCTATCAAGATTCCTTTCCTAGTGATATTTCTTGATTTGACTTGATTATCCATTTGGGGTCCAATGTTATCTCCTCAGCACAGTGGGGTAGACCTTTGTGGTTCTACATGGATGGGTGGTAGTGATTCTTTACCATTCAAGATTCGACGTCCTGGTGCCGGTGCTTGATGGTGTCTTGCAATTGGATTACTTATGTTACTTCATCTTTGATGTTCTTTATTTATGTATTCTTTATTGTAAATCTTGTATTAGAGTATCACATGTGATACCTAATCTGGATATTGTAATTTAGCTATTAGATTGATTACTGCATACCCTATGACATGTGTAGTGGATGTATGTTTATTAGGATTCATGATTATTCATGAGATGTAATCTTTATGATGTAATTGTTGTATTTAATTTATGGAATCTTTTGTTGATGTTATTTAATGAGTTATGTTAGTAAAGTAATACTACATCAAGGGAGCCATTAGTTTTGTAACCTATGTATGCAATGTGTGTTATGTGAGATAATGGTTAATGCATTCATGTGATTGTATATCTTAATTGTAAACTTTTTTTAAAAAAATTATTCACCTAAACTTAGTATCATGTTTTAGGTTAGTTTCTTTTGGGTTCCCTAGCGGGGCGTTACATAGATGAGGTGTTGATACCCATTGAAACTGATGTAGTTGGATAGACAGGTGATGTTGGAAAGAAAGATGAAACTCATGAAGATGATGTTGCAGTACATTTAGTAAAGATAAAATTGGATCTAGGTGGGAGTTTAAGTTACCAGATGAAGAGAAAGGATATGGATATTCATGAGGAAGAAATTAAAGATGAACATAGTAATGAGGATGTTTAGGTCATACAAGGACCTATTGATGTTCCCAAAATGAGTCCTAGTGAATTAATGATAATATCAGAGATACTTAAGTTGAAAGTTAAAAGGGACAAACTTAGAGCTGAAAAGAAACAAGAACAAGTACTTATGTTAGCTAGAGACATTCTTTTAGGTCTTGTACACCTAAAGTTTACTATGATCCTAATGCTACATCGATTCAAAGATGGATACTTTGATCAGTGCTATCTCTAAGGAAGCTACTACTTTGGAGGAAGCTATTGAGTATAGAGAAAAGATGAATTATGAAAAGATGAGGATTTATAAGTTAATGGAAACTATTGCATCAAATAAAGGTAAAATTGCAATCCATGTGAGCCATGTCAAGGAAACTTTGAAAGAGGTTGGTAAATTATTTCCTAAAGTTTTTGATTTTTCATTATTTTCCTATTATTTGGAGCTAAAGTGAATTGAAGCTCAACAAGATCTTAACTATTTAATTCCTAGTTTTGATCCTATTTCACATTCAGCTACCACTTATGGATCACAAATGAAGATTTTAAATCACAAGCTAAAGACAATACAATAAAAACAAGATAAGAGGATCACTAATTTACTATAGTTAGATATTTATTTGATTCCTATAGTTGATGTAATGCAACAAAATGATAGAGATTTGGAGGTAATACTTGGGTTACCAAACATGAGTGTACTTAAATCTATAGATTTAACTTCTATATTTAAGGGATATATTCATGACATGGAGCACTCACAAAAGTCATGGGAGAGCTCTTTGGAGACAACCAAAGTCAATTTTTGAGATATTTTTGAAAGGTTGTGATTGGTGAGATGATTTCATTTTTATATTTATTTTTGTACCTTTGTCATTGTTGTCAAAGGGGGAGTGCTCAATGCAGTGAAAATGAAGTTAAGGATTTTAGTGATCAAAAGGGGAGTAGTTTGATTATTTTCACTATATCTTTCCATCAATGTTAAAGGGGTATAATGTTGGAATTATGATGTATTTTGGTATTAAGATGTAGTGTTTATGTTTAGGATTTTGTCATTGATGGAAACTCTATCATTTCTATCAGATTTGATGAATAAGTTGCAGATACTAATCAGCTTAATGGATAGTTAAAGGTGCAAATAAGCTAAGTGTTTTGAATAGTAAGAAGGAAGATAGTGACAGAGAATATTCTATGTGGTGGGTGAGATAGATTAAACTTTGGGAGGTTTTATTGTTCCTGGTGGATTGCCAAGGTTAGATAACTATACTTCTACAACTGCAACCATTAAATCAATGTTTTGGGTGAGTTAGTGTTTTGGTGATATGATAGGTGTGAACCGATTGTGTTACCGATTGGTTTCCAATGATCAAATGATCGAAGTGGTTGATTTTTGAGCTGAAATGTTAATATTGTTTGGGTAATACATTTTGGGCCAACATTTTACATAAGTTAGGTTAATATTGTGGACCAACTTGTAAAAAAATTTCAAGTCTTAACTGACTTAAGAACAGTAGTATAAAGGTGAACTAAGTCACATGATTTAGTTTTTTAATCATGAATTTGGGTGTTGCGAACAGAGATAGAGGTAGTACAGTACACTAGATTTTAGAGATTGCAATGGATCTCAAAGGAAAGTAGTGTCATTTCTAGATCAATATTTTGAGTTCATTTCTCAAGGCTAACTCTAATAGGTTAGTAGGTTAAATCCCTTAATAGGGTGGACTTTAACAAGTATTTTTGTATAAATCCATTAATAGGTAACTTCTTAACTAGAGTTCTAAATCCTCTTGCAAGGTAGACCTAATAGGTCTTTTGGTACTTCTAACAAGGTACTAGTCACTCCTAATAAGGTGAACCCTTAATAGGGTATTGTAAGCTCTTAAAAGGGAAACTCTTATTACAGCAGTGAAGAGATTCATGGGTGTCATCCCCACCATGGTTTTCTCCCTCTTACAAGGTTTTCCATGATAAAAATAGTGGTGTTATGTGTTATTCTTTGTGGATGCTAAAACTATTTTATTTCTATGTGATAGTTGCACTTTCTTATTTTATTATTTGGAAGCTGTTAATAAGCATAATCAGTTTGTTGGTTTAATTTTTTCATTGCCTGTATGCATTGATTCACCCCCCTCCCCCCCCCCTCTTTATCAGTGCCTCCTATATCTAACAACCTTTTCTATTGAAGAGTTGCAACTATTATGTATCAAATGAACATGTCTCTTTATTCACAATAAATTGTACTCCCTCTTATTATTTACAAATCTAACTAATTCTACTTTATGTTTGATCATTTTTTTTGCCAACTATTTAGTGGTTAAAAAATTTGCTACGTTATTCAAATCTTTTATTTAAAAAAAAATATTATGTGGTTGCATCATTTGGACTCCTCATTGGGTTTTTGTCTTTAACACATGTTTAGTGATATTATTCAGAACTAAACTTATTTAACATATGTTTTCATGTAATATATAAGTTATATCTTAACAAAATAATCTTTGCTACATTTAGTACTCTAATATTATATTAACTTAGTCGTTGACTTTATTATTTTCATCATAGAACCTCTAAAGCTATCAGCAAGCCACAAACACAAAGAACGGACAATAATTCTAGCGACCATATAAAGTAGAAAAAATCACAAGTATAATATTATAAAATATTCTCAAAGATAATTGTATATCATAATCAGTGCTACTTATTAATATTTCCAATTACTCTAGGCTTCATGCTAATCAATATAATTGTCCTTCATGAAGCTTTGGTTCTCATCTATAGATTAATTGTCATACTATGGCCATCTTCCTTTATCGGCTTCAAATGTATATTATCTTTCTCTCTGCATAGGTAGAATCCCAACAATGAGTGACAACCCATTTCATATTCTTTTTTGACTCACACGTTAAAACATTCATCGAGATAACAATAATCACCATAAATAAACCATTTTAATCATTATTTTTTCATCGCTACTCCATAAGATATTTCATTAACATTTTTGCCTCTATATGATTCCTTATAATCAAGTTTTTGCATTATTTATTTTTTCTAATGTAGTTTTTTTTCGATAAACAAATTGGTTCTTACTTTTCTTCTTCATAATAAATTTGATCTCTTATATAGTCAAAACACATAGCTTAGGCGATTAGCAAATAAATAAATAGATTTGTCTTTATCTCAATCATTTGTTACTATGTTTTTTGATTAGTTGTTAACAATCTTCCATATCATTATTTAGATTGGTTATCCAATCATCATAATTCCTTCCTCTAAATGTTTATAATATTCTCTCTGCAATAGATTGTGAAATTTGCAGCTGTAATTGCATAGATCAATTAGAAGGAAAAGAAAACAAATCTTTGCAGACTATAAGAGAAATAATATAGCAGATAAAAAAGCCAGACCATTACAAAAAAAAACTTATTATTATTAACAATACAAATGATTGATAAAAATAGTCTTTTAAAAACCTCTGAAAAGGACCCATCTAAACTTACTCAGCAGTAAAATGTGGAATTTACTGATGCATTAGCTGGTGCTTGACACTCAACTGATTATTAGAACTGAGGATCAATCTACATTAAAAACCATAGATTCTGTAATAAAAGCAAGATCAAGTCTATGAAGAGATCAGACTGAAGTTTTAATTAACCACTAACACCAACTCTTAACTCTAATGGAAGAAACAATATTAATTCTAATGAAAGAGAAAAGAAATCCCAAGAAGAGAAAGAGGATATAGGGAAAATGCAGTGGAAAGAAAATCCCCCCCCCCTCAAAATAGATGCTAACAAATTGAGAAAAATATTGTGTTACAGCTCCTTTCACCCCAAGAAGATCTCAAAGAAAGTGAAACTTCTGCTCGATGAATGTCTTCATGAAGATGTCAACAATCTGGTGAGACATGGAACAATACTTCAAATCTAAGATGTCATCATGGATCAAATATTGGATGTAGTGCATGTGTATCTCAATGTTTTTTATTCTTTGTCACTGTATTAGATCTCTACAAGTTGCCAGTGTACTCTAATTGTCACACCAAATGAGAGTTGTGTTAGGAATGGTCCAAAGAGATAACTGAGAGGGGGGGGGTGACTCAGTTATCTACAAGTTTCAATTATTTATCCAATTAAGTATACTTAAACATTAAGCATAAACAAAATGAAAGAACACTTGAACACAACAACAATATTTTGGTTACGGGGAAACCCAAATAGGTAAAAACCCCGGTGGGAATTGACACCCACTAATAAACTGCACTAGTGTATAATGATCCTTGTTAGAAGATCTTAGCACCCTGTTAGGAGTTGATTTTTATAATGCAATAAGTACATTGACCTGGTCAAAGGTTGAACCCTATTAGGAGTCTTTTATGATTGACCCTGTTAGGGGTGAAGACGGAGTGTCTGAGAGCTCACTTCCTAAAGGGGTGAAGGTTGCAACCTTCTGAATAATAGATACACACTATATCTAGATCTGTGTGAACTGTGAGGTAAACATGTTATCTTGATCAGTTCCAATGAATAGAATATACTCTTTACTTAGTCACATAGACCTTCTACTAATGGCTCAACACTTTGCACTCTCTGCT
This sequence comes from Chamaecyparis obtusa, assembly GCA_027943335.1. Classification (NCBI taxonomy): domain Eukaryota; kingdom Viridiplantae; phylum Streptophyta; class Pinopsida; order Cupressales; family Cupressaceae; genus Chamaecyparis; species Chamaecyparis obtusa. The sequence goes on along the minus strand of BSBK01002937.1, from coordinate 53,568 downwards.
CTACTCATATCTTCGACTCTGAACCATGTCTTAGCAATCACAAATGACTGCCTATAAATATCTTCTCTCTAAATGATATAATCAAGTTGGCTTGTTAGAACCACCTTGAAATTATATTAGAGAAACAATAACACTCTCCAATAACATCTCTGTCGGCTCTACTAAGCATGCAACACAATCTGGGACCTGTCCAATATTAATAAATGTAGATGCATGCTACATACTATCGGCTCTACCAATTTAACTAATACTTTCTCCTCAAGCTGAATTACATCATGCACTCTTAAAACAACCTTCTTAACTCTTCTCTAATCACTGATCCAAGCACACATACTAAAATGATAGGCACAACTCCTGTACCAATATAATCTATGTCGGCTGTTCTGGAAAAACATGGGAAACTCCAACTGGTGAGTAGCGACTGCATAAATTCACTTCTATAGCACATTAGACTCTACACCCATGAATGGAGCAATAATAATACATGTCTCCATCACATATCCAAAGATGTAAGGCTCCATGATAACTGTACGGACAATCACACACAGAATACTATATGTAACTCTATCAGGAACACTGCTAACACAAGTTGCTATATAACTGTATATATAAATAATTAACCTCTGCGTCCATGATATCATGTTGATAACATGTCCATGCTACATATACTCAAATATTACTACATAAGTCTTCTACACATTCTGCATATCATATGTTGTCATCAATGACAAACATATAGTCAGCACTGGCTTGCTAGCAAATCTCCAACAATCTCCCCCTTTGGCATTGATGGAAACATATGGAATGAAAAACACCACCAATCCAAATGACCAATTCTTTTATAAAATTCTCCATTTCCTCATCAAAAATCCCCCAAGGATGAATCCTCCATCTGCTACAATATTCTTTAATATTCTTCATTTCCTCAACTAAACTTCTTCCATGACTGAATACTACTCCCTCTTCTTACTATATATTCCTCCTTAATTCTATATGTACTCCTCCTTTAATGTTGTTTTTCATGACTATATACTACTCCCCCTTTGACAACAATGGCAAAGGATGCCAACCATTTAAGCTCTGGTACTACTCCTGAAGTAGAGTAGTCAACCATCCATCAGTCATTGAGGACTGATGCTCTTTCCACTTTCTCTAAGAAAAATCAAGGAAGGGAATTACTCCCAGCTTCTCCCTGAGATACTCAAAAGTATCCTTTGGTAAGGGCTTTGTGAATATGTCTTCTAGTTTTTCCTTTGTACTCACATAATCTAATTTGACTTCTTTCTTTGCCACTTTCTCTCTTAGGAAGTGATACTTAATCTCTATGTGCTTTGTCTTTGCATGCATCATAGGATTCTTTGACATGTTGATAGTGCTAGTGTTATCATAATGAATAACAATAGGATAATCAATCTGAATTACAAAATTCTTTATCATCTGCTTGATCCAAATAATTGTAGAGCAATTCAAGACTAATGCAACATACTCTGCTTTTGTTGTTGACTAAGAAATACAATTCTGCTTCTTGCTTGTCCAAGTGACAAGTCTATCACCAAGAAACATTGCTCCTCCTGATGTACTCTTTCTATCATCAACACATCCTACCCAATATACATCTGTATATACATGAAGCTCAACATTCTCTGAGTTAGGATACCATAGACCATAATCTATAGTGCCCTATAGATATCTGAATATTCTCTTTACTGCCATGAGGTGACTTTGTTTAGGCTCTACTGCAAATCTTCCAACTATACCAACTGCATTAGAAATATCAAGTCTAGTTTGAGTAAGATATATTAGTTTTCCAATCATAGACTTGTACAATGTTATATCTACTATTGGAGAATCATCTTCTTTTGTAAGCTTGCATCCTCTTATCATAGGTGTGCCCACTGGCTTACGATCATCCATCTTGAACTTCTTCAATATCTCTTTCACATATTTAGACTGATTAATGAAAATACCTTTCTCTGTCTGGTGTACATTTAATCCCAAAAATTATTTGATAGGTCCAATCATGCTCATCTCAAACTCACTCAGCATCTCCTTAGCAAATTCAGCACTAAGTTTGTCATTACCCCCAAAGATAATGTCATCAACAAATATAGCTACAAGTAGTAAACCTTTAGATGTTCCTCTGATAAACAAATTACAATCTGCTGCTCCCTTTTTGAATCCATTTTTTGTTAGATATCCATCAAGTCTCTCATACCAAGCTCTAGGGGCTTTCTTAAGTCCATAGATGGCTTTCTTCAATCTGCATACCATATCAGGCTTGTCTGATAAGGTGAATCCTTTTGGCTTCTCAATGTATACTTATTCTTTTAACTCTCCATTCAAGAATGCTGACTTAACATCCATCTGATAAACTTTGAAGTATTTGAATGTTGCATACACTAGAAACAACTTAATAGCTTCTAATATTCTCACAGGTGCAAATGTGTTTGAATAATCAATACCTTCTCTTTGTGCATATCCCTTGCATACTAACCTTGCTTTATTCCTTACTATTGTACCATCTTCATTCATCTTGTTTCTAAATATCCACTTTGTTCCAATCACAGTCTTATCACTAGGTCTTGGGACCAGTTCCCAAGTATCATTCTTAATAATCTGATCTAGTTCTTCTTTCATAGCATCATGCCACTTTGAATCATTACATGCATCTTCAACACTTAAAGGTTCTATCTGAGATAGTAAATATACCACTTCATTGCTTTCTAAACTCTTTTCTTTTGATCTTGTTGTGACTTTACTGCTTTGATCTCCAATTATGTCATCCTTAGAATGATATCTAGATGTATACTTTGGAACTTTAGGTGATACTGACTCATCTTCCTTCTGAGTTTCATCTTCACTTGTTTCAGGATCATTGAACATTATATTAATATTGTCAAACATCTCTTCAAAAACTGTCTCACTAGTGGAAGGAATGGGTTCTTCTTCAATCATAGGTGCATAATCATGATATCTTTCTTGAACCATAAACTTTTCATCAATATTAACATGAGCACTTTTAATGATCTTCTTCAATCTCAAGTTAAAACATCCATGAGCTTTACTTTTAGTAAAGTAACCAAGAAAAATACCTTCATCACTTCTTGCATCAAACTTGCCTATTGCTTCATCCCTCTTGATGTAGCACTTTCTTCCAAAGATTCTGAAGTATTTCACTATGGTAACATTACCAAACCATAGCTCATAAGGTTTCTTGTCCGCATCAAGCCTCAATTGTATTCTATTGATGGTATAGACTTTTGTATTGACCGCATCTCTCCAATAGGTGTGTGCAACTTTTCCTTCAATCATGATTGTGCGTGCTATATCAAGGATGATCCTATTCCTTCTCTCTACAATCCCATTTTTCTGAGGGCTTCTAGGTGCACTCAATTGTCTCTTTATGCAATGTTCTTCGCAGTACTCATAGAATTTGTTAGAGGTGAATTCTCCTCCTCTATCAAATCTTAGACACTTTATCTTTAGTCCAGATTCATTCTCAACCTTAGCTTTGAATATTTTGAAATTCTCAAATGCTTCTAACTTCTCTTTCAAGAACACAACCCACATCATTCTAGAATAATCATCAACAAAAAAAATGAAATACCTTTCACCATAGTATGATCTTGTTTTAGTTGGTCCACATAGGTCTGTATGAATTAGATCCAACTTGTTCTCTACTAAATTATTCTTCCTTCTGAATGAATTCCTCACATGCTTTCCCATCACACATTCCCTGCAAATAATATCAACTAGCTTTGTTATGCTAGGTAGATCTCTTACTACCTTTACATTGCTTATCTTTACTATGTTATCAAAGTTGATATGACATAGTCTTTTATGCCACAACCAACTATCATCTATTTTAGCAACAAAACAACTTGCTTCTAAATTAAGTTGAAAAACATTACCTTTAGTCTTTGAACTTGATGCAATCATTACACCATCCTTGTTGTTAATGATGCATTTGTTATCTTTGAACTCCAATATATATAACCTTTTTCAAGCAACTGTCCAACACTAAGAAGGTTATGTTGCAAACCATCTACATAAAGAACATCATTGGTGTTGTTATTTCAATAAAATGTGATAGCTCCTCTACCAATGATATTTTTAGGAGTTTTGTCTCCAAATCTGACCATGCCACCATTGTATTTGTCTAGATGAACAAATCTATCTTTATCACCTGTCATGTGATGTCAACAATTGTTATCTATAATCCAATCTATCCTTATGTCTACTTGTAAAATCAATGCTAGGTCTTGTTCCTTTTTCTTATCTTCATGATGCATAATATTAATGAATCCAATTTCATATTAAACTTAATCATCATCAGAAACTCCATCACCAGAATAGTAACATTCTTTTGTATACTTAGGCTTGTAGTTAGTTCTGAATTTCTTAACTCTTGTAGGACACTTGGATGCAAAGTGACCAATCTTATTACATGAGAAACATTTGAAAGGTAACCGACCTTCATACTTTCATTTTCCTTTTCTTTTTTTCTTAGAAATCATAGCAATAATATCATCTATCTCTTTGTCTTCATCTTCATCATCAAAATTACCAGAAATGTTTGAAGATTTCTTACCATGGACTGATGCTTTGAAGGTTGTCTCACTTTTAGGCTCAGTCTTCAATCTTGAAATCTCAAAAGCTAAAATTTTTCTGATCAAGGTCTCTCTTTTGAAATTTGTTGTAAGCTGCATGGTCTCATCAAGGATGTTGATCTTGTTTTCATACTATGTTGTAAGAGTAGTCATCAATTTATCCATAATGTCTTCCTCAAAGATCTCTCCACCATTGTTCCTGATTCATGCAACTGCTTCATTAATTCTTTGGTTGTGAGCTCTAATGTTTTCTTCAGGTAGCATCTCTAATGCATTGTATCTTTTCTTCCATGTCTTTCTGCATGCATTCTTTGCATGTGTATCTCCTTCAAACATGTCTTTTAGGTGCTTCCATATCTTGTAGGTTGTGTCTACTTTCTTTAACTCTGAAAACTCACTATCAGGTAAGGCATTGATAAGTGCTTCTTTGGCTATTGCATTCTGATGGAACAAATCCTTTTTCTTACTAGTAGCATATCTTTTGCAAGATCTTCTAGAGAGGGGATCTTAGTATCTTTGATATCCACTTCAAAAACTTCAAAAGCAATGCACTGCAAATGAGTCACCATTTTGTTCTTCCAATCAGGATAGTTCTCTCCATCAAAATTATGACTATCTTTTCTAAAGAATGACATATGATCAACCTCAAGTTATTAAAATTTCTCTCCAAGGGACTTGGCTCTGATACTAATTGTTAGGAATAGTCCCAAGAGATAACTGAGAGGTGGGGAGGGGGGGTTGAATCAGTTATCTATAAGTTTCAATTCTTTATCCAATTAAGTATACTTAAACATTAAGCATAAACACAATGAAAGAACAATTGAACACAGTACCAATATTTTGGTTTTGGGGAAACACAAATAGGTAAAAACCCCAGTGGAAATTGACACTCACTAATAAACTGCACTAGTGTTTAATGATCCTTGTTAGAAGATCTTACAACCTTGTTAGGAGTTGATCTTTACAATGCAATGAGTGTAGTGACCTGGTCAAAGGTCAGACCCTGTTAGGATTCTTTTATGATTTACCCTGTTAGGAGTGAGGATGCACTATCCGAGAGCTCACTGCTTAAAGGGGTGAAAGCTGAAACCTTTTGAATAACAGATACACACTATATCTGGATCTTTGTGAATTGCAAGGTAGACCTGCTATCTTGATTAGTTCCAATGAATGGAATATACTCTTTACTTGGTCACATAGACCTTCTACTGATGGCTCAACACTTCACACTCTCTGCTCTACTCTTATCTTCGACTCTGAACCATGTCTTAGCAATCACAAATGACTACCTATAAATATCTTCTCTCTAAATGATATAATCAAGTTGGCCTATTAGAACCACCTTGAAATTATATTAGAGAAACAATAACACTCTCCAATAACATCTCTATCAGCTCTACTAAGCACGCAACACAATCTGGGACCTATCCAATATTAATAAATGTAGACGCACTCTACATACTATCGGCTCTACCAATTTAACTGATACTTTCTTCTCAAGAAGAATTAAATCATGCATTCTTAAAAAAACCTTCTTAACTCTTCTCTAATCACTAATCCAAGCACACATATCAAAATGATAGGTGCAACTCATGTACCAATATAATCTATGTCAGCTCTTCTAGATAAACATAGGAAACTACAACTAGTGAGTAGCGACTGCATAACTTCACATCTATAGCACATCATACTCTATGTCCATGAATGCATCAATACTAACAAGTCTCCATCACATATTCAAAGGTGCAAGGCTCCATGATAACTATACGGAAAATCACACATAGAATATTGTATGTAACTCTGTCAGGAAAACTGCTGACACAAGCTACTATATAACTATCTATATAAACAATTAACCTATGCGTCCATGATATCATGTTGATAACATGTCCATGAGACATATACTCAAATATTACTACATAATTCTTCTATGCATGCTACATTTCTTATGTTGTCATCAATGACAAACATACAGTCAAGACTAGCTTGCTGGAAAATCTCCAAGAAGTTGCACTATGAAAAGAGATACCAAGAACAGTCAGGAAGTTCTACAACCAAATAGCCTAAATGGTAACATTGATTGCACCTCTATATTCAGCCTCTATAGATGATAAATCAATGGAATATTACTTCTTACATGACCAACAAATGGGACCAGATCCCAAATTGAGAACATATCCTAAAGTGGATTTGTGATCAATTCTATCACCAGACCAATCAGAATCAGTATAGCCAATGAGATTCAATGTACATCTAGTTGAATAATGAATCATAGAGCTAATGATTCCCTAACCATAGAAAAATATATGCTTGGCTTCTTTCTAGTGTAGCTCATGAGGCTCCTACATGTATCTAGAAATAACACCCACTACATATGATAGATCTGGATGAGAGTGAGTGAGATAGAGAATACTTCCCACAAGTTGATGGTAGAGTGTGAAATCAACCAATGGTGTATCCTTTTCATCCTCAAGCTTGACCCCTAATAGGAAAGATGTGGTTTCTAGCTTACAATCACTCATGTGAAACCAAACCAAAAGATCTCTTTCATACTTGGATTGAGCAACTTTGACACCTCATTCATTTTGGTTGATTGCAAGACCAAGAAAAAAAGTTGAGGAGACCCATGTCTATCATGGAAAATCTATCATGCAAAGTTTCATTGGTTGCAGCAATGGTTGTGGTTGAATCACCTGTTATTAGTAAATCATCTGCATAGAGTACTATGAGAAACAAAGTGTCAAATTTTCTCATCATATAAACATTTGGATTGGATTTTCATCTCATGAAATTTTGAGACAAAAGATAAGAATCCATTTTAGCATACCAAGCTCTAGGTTCTTACTTGAGGCCATAAAGTAACTTCTTGAGCTTGCATAGCAATGAGGAACTATTTACATACCCATGTAGATCTCCTTCTCAAGATCACCATGAAGAAATGCATTCTTCACATCCATGTGATGAATCTCCCATTTTCTTGTTGCTGCAATGGAAAGATCCAATCCAATGGAGTCCATTTTTTCCATAGAAGCAAAAGTCTCATCATAATCAATGCAATGAACTTGCTAAAAACCTTTGGCTACCAACCTTTCTTTGTATCTACTCACTTGACCATCTATTGATCTCTTTGTTTTGTAGATCCACTTACAACTTACAAGCTTGTGATTGGATGGAAGTGAAACCAAGTCCCAAGTTTGATTTTCAATGAGAGAATCATACTCCTCATCCATGGTTACTTCCCAATGAGTATTTCCTATGGTTGCTACATAATTTTGAGGATCATATCCTTGAATCACATAAGAATGCACTAGGGGTAGCATATATATTAGCCAAGCTCCTTGTTCTTTGATTTCTCACTAGAGATATTGAATCATTACTAGGAGCCCATGTTGGAATTGGTTCTGGATCTGGATCTGCATAGGGATGCATGTGTTCATCTGATTTAGATTCAGATGAATCTAAAATTAGATCATAATGATTGCATATGTCATCTGAAGATGCATGCATTGTACTTTAATCAAAATAGACACTCCTCTCAATGAAGAGCATTTTTGTAGAAAGATCAAGAAATCTATAGCCCTTTTTACCATCTAGATATCCAATGAAGATGCATTATTTTCTTTGAGGCTCCAAAGCTCTCCTCTTCTCTATAGGAAGGTGAGCCCATACACATGATCCAAAAATATAGAAATGTGTAACTTCTGGCTCTATACCACTCCATGCTTCAAAAGGAGTTTTTATTGTAACAAATTTGTGAGGAGATCTATTTTGTATGTATGAAGCACAGTTGATTGCTTCAGCTCACAATTTAGAGGGAAGGGACCTAGCATGAAACATGCAACTATCCATCTCTTTCAAAGATCGATTCTTCATCTCAGCTACCCCATTCTATTGTGGAGTGTAAGGAACTTTATTCTGCAACTGTATTCCTACTTCATCACAAAGATGTTGGACATCATTGTTAACATACTCCCCCTCATTATCTATGTGGAGGATCTTAATCATTCTCTCTGTAATGTGGTAAAGATGTAAGGGGCTCTATCATTAACCTTTACAAAGTATATTTTTATGGTATCTATGTGAGAAATGGGGGAAAGTATAAGATCTATCTGATGAACTACAATTGATTTGAATACACTGTATAACTTGAAGATTTGTGATTTAAGATCACTGAGTTGTTGATTAGAATATTGTAAGATGGTTAAATTAGTAATTTATGTTTTCATTGATGTCAACTAGTTTTGACAGTACTTATCTTGTAAGTTACTATACCCAAACATATGTAGAAAGAAGAAGAAAAGAGATGAAACATATATATCTACATGACAAAGATGGATATGATAGATAAGGATAAGGAATACATTGGGTAACTTATGAATGAGTCTATGACCTTATGTTATTGAATTGATTATGTTGCATTCATCTATGATGAAGGATAAGAGCAAAATGCACAAGGAAGTGTTGTCAGTTAAAGAACCATTTTAGTATACACCAATGCAGTGTAGTGTATACCAATCACAATATAAACTGAGCTTGTGTTCACTGACACATTTCTTTGTTAACCAAGCAGAAGAAAAGAACTAAAAGACTAGTTTAGACGATGGAAGTTGATGAGCTGTAAAGTACCTCAAAATCAGAGATGAAGATAATGTTTGTTACAAAGATCGATGGCTAACATAATTCAAAGAAGATCTAAGGGATTAAAACAAAATGTGTTACTGACATATCAGCCGAGGAAGAATTAAGTGGCAAAAACAAAAAAGGAGATTAAGCGGAAAAATCTGATGGATGGAAATAAAATGGTTTACTCATCTATTTAAGACACTGGGATTTCATGATGAAATTATACCAGAAGAAGGAGACTACAAAGATATCAAGTGAAAAAGCTTCATGCATGCCTAATTAGATTGGTTAAGGAGAACTGAACTGCAAAGATTACTGAGTGTCAAAAAGCTATTACCGAGTGACAGTAAGTTACTAAATATTGATTGAAACAAAATTGATATATTGATCAGAGGATTTAAATGAGCTTAACATAGATTTGATAATCTACAATTGAAGTTTTTTTGTAATCAGATCAACTATTGTTACATTTTAACCATTGTAAATAGATAAATCTATTAACAGAGTGGACTAGAAAACCTTGTAATGTCATTCATAGAGTGTACATTAGTTATACTCTCAACCCCATAGTGAATGCTAGTTGGATGATAACGGTTGGTCTAAAATCCACTAACAAGGTCACACCTCATAGTGTGTTTGTAACCTTTAACAGGGTTGGGTCTTCACCGACCTCACTCCAGAAGAGTCCACAATTTTTGGGTTGCTAGTCCTAGGTGGTTTTTCCCTTCATAGGGTTTCCACATTAAATCTCTTGTGTTATGTGTTGATTGTGATGATTGTTTGTTATCATACTTTACATGTTCCATATTGGATTTGATCGGTAGTCATTATATGTTATTAACTGGTAATCGGTAAAAGCACAGATAGAATACTATTTTAGTTTACCGAGCTGCAGAAGTTTTAGTAAATTATTTTTGGATATACATTTTGTGATTGGGACTGTGGATAACTAATTCACCCCCCTCTAAGTTATTATAACACTATCCCTAAACCAAATTCCCAAAAAGAAAGATCCAAATTGATTAATCACAAAGAAGTGATCAATACATAAATGAATCAAACTATGGAGAATATGAAGAAAGGATAAAATATTATACTTTACTATAGAAACTATGTGCTTGAAATCTTAAATGAATAGAAGAAAAATACTAACCTCAAAATAGGGAAAATCTGAAAAATGCTGATTTTTTATGTTTGTGCATAGTTTCGGGGAATTTTGCAACTTGCTCCGGACTGGAAATACCGAGACAGAGAAAACCTAGAAAAATTTTGTCTTTCTGAGGTTAGGTCAACTTTGACCTAGATAGCGGGGTGCAATCTTACTCCAGGGTACAATCTTGCCCCCCACTGAAGGTTGTCCCTAACCTAAAATAGCTCCAATGGAAATTTTGTTCACGAATCTCAAAAGTTCACCGAAAAGGGTATCTAGATCTAAACTACAATTCGCTATCCTGTACCTGTACCTACAAGAAAAATGATTTTTGTTGTTTGGATGGGGGTTTTTCCTTGGTCAAACCCCGGTTTGGAATCAACCCTAACATGTAATTGAAATTGCAATATATAAACAAAGTAAATGGAACTATTCACCTTGCTTATGTTTAAATCCTTGTGTAGGATTCAAATCCTTGAATCCATAAGTAGGGATGCTCCAAATGAATGTAGAATGGTATGTAGGATGTCTCAAATCAATGGCAATATATCTTCAACACCAATCTTGAATGGATCTTGGATTAGGAAGAGGCTTGGATGAACATGGAGAAATCTTCAAAAAGAGGGCTCCATAGAGCTTGAATCCTTCAATGGCTACTAACGGATCTCCTTGATGAATTGGATCTTGAATGCTTGAATGATTGAAAGGGGATGAATGCTTGAATGTTTTCCTTCTCCTTTTTTCTTTCTTGATCACTTGATTGCACTTGAGAGACTATGAAAAGAGATGGAATTGCTTGATTGTGGATGTGAAAATGAGAGAGGAAGGCTTCCTTTTACAGTGATCTAGGGCACAAACTTCTAGAGAGGCTAAAATTGGAGAATTAAATCCCAATTAACCTTAACCCCTAGAAATGGACCTAGATTAAATGAAATTTAAGAGTTTACCATTCCAAAATCTGAAATAGTCAACCCAAAAGCGGGAAAATAAAACTTTCTGAAGCCTGATATCGTGAAACCTCTAAAACTTTAAAATTGGACCCAGGGTCAAGGACGAGGTCAAGTCTGACCTAGGTCAGGGTTGAGGTTGACTCTGCCCTAGGTCAAGGTTGAGGTCAACCTTGACCCATGAGGTCAACTTTGACCCTGAGGTCCTAGATCTTAAGTTCTCAAGACCAAGTGCCAAGAAAAGCTGGAAATGGGTGGAGAGAGAAGTAGAATAGGGGGAAAAGATAGATCCATGCAAAGACCTATTCAAGGTGCTTGACATGACCCAAAACCACTTACTCAGAGGGCTAAATATTATTATCATGGAAGTGCTTGAATTTTAAGCCGATACATTAAGCCCCCACTTTAGCAAGAGTATGGACTTGATGCAAACTCTTGGTAAAGGAGATCATAATGAAAAGATAATCTTATTGAAATAAAAGGGACAAATAAATCCTCAAGCCCCCAAGGACTCAAGTCTTCATCAACTCCAAGATCACAATAAGAGAGACATCTCTAGAAAAAGAGAAAGAAGAGGGTGTGATTATCTTGCCCAATGAGAACTTATGCCCCATTGTGAACCACACAAGAAAACAACACAAATGGAAAGATGGAATTGAACTACCTAGTGAATCTGGCTACTCACTAGTCAACCCATCAAAGATTCACCCTTAGGAATATTCTATTCCACAAGAGTAAAACCAAAAACAAAAGAGATCCAGTCTTAAGGACACCTTTGACCTTAAGGGATCAAAATTTGAAATTGGAGGGATCAAGAGATCCAAAATAAAAATCCATGCTTTAAGGATTAGTCACTAATCCATAAAGGGAGAAAAGTATCTTGAAAAATAATATATGTGTATCAAAAAGTATGTGTGTGCAATAGGTGAGCAGAGCATATGCCCCCATGTTAAAGTCATTGCTAACACTTTAATAGGAGCAATGGCTTTAATGGAAACATAAACAACTCCATTGATTATGTTTCCACTACAAGATGCCCCCAGAAGAAGACAAATCAAGGGAAATATAACATAAACATATAGAGAACACAGAAGGGATCTACCTATCATGGGGTCAATATGATCATAAGATAATATATATATGATATTATTGCAAATGAATTGACATCATTCCCCAAAGAAAGTAGAACTACAATCACAATGGAGGAAAGATCACATAAGAGATACAAAGAAGAATATTTTCGGACCATGACCTGGAGACCAAAAAGAATCAGTGTTACCAAGTCGTGAATCCAAGTAGATTACAAAAGGAAACATTTACGAACAATAGCATAGGTACCAAATTGTTAGGAATGAATGCTAAATGTTTGGCAGCCATTCTATAATAGTTGTTGCATTCATGACTATGATTGTCATTGATGTCAACACAGTGATTTACCGGAGACTTGCAGAGAAGCAAACAGAGTTTGAATTAGTGAACGTCAAATATTGTAGTTGGAGATATGAAATGTTGAGGATATACTCTTTGATATGTTATATTATTATGGTTAAGAGCATAGATAGTAATTCATTTATTCATGGAAGTTATGAGCATTTTGGTGGAAGCAGTATTCAGGCAATGTTCGTGAGTAGCGGTTTGTGGAAATTAGATGATATATCCTAATCAGGATGGAATCTAGTCTTGCATAGTTAAAGGGAAGTTGAAGACACATTGTTAGTGATGTGGATGATAGTGCAAACTTTGAGGTCACATGAATGAAGAATTATTGAAGTTGGAAGCTGACAGTTTTGTGTAATTTTGATGTAACGTGTGGAAACTTTTATTTTATAATTGTATGCCGACTCATTTGTAATTATTTGAGTGTGATATAAAGGAAGCAATGTGTTTCCTTTTTTTAGTGTAGTGGATGAGTATGAAGTGAAGAAAAGAGATAAATGTGAAAGCGAGTTTGTGAAGGAAGACATGCGAAGTATAGAGATCTGAAATTGAGATCTGGTGTAACAATGAGTGTGGTTTGGCACAATCAGAGAAGAGGTAACATATTATTCTATTGATTAATACAAAGATTATTTAAACAGTGTGTTGAGTGATCTTACTCTGAAGTTGTTTGGGCAGTGGGTCCTATCTTTCGTAACTCTTAACAGGGTTAGAATCTTTTAACAGGGATTCAAAATTTCCTAACAGGGATTCATATGTACTGAATGTATTTCATAAGACTCCTAACAGATTCCATCCTTTAAGAAGGAATATTCATATTAGTGCATCTTTTGTGGGCATCATTCCCATTAGGGTTTACTCTTTGATGAAGAGGTTCCCTATTCAACATATCTTATGTCATTATGTTATTGTGTATGAATATCTTTCTATGGTTGGTAATTATATTGCTTACATGGTTTAATGTTGTTGAAGTTGATAAAAGTTATAATTATCTGATAACTGATTCACCCCCCCCCTCTCAATTATCTTAGTGGACTTTACTTTCTAACAATTGGTATCAGATTGGCAGGTCCTTAAAAAAGAAGTTTAACAGCTTAAGGAGATCCATGGCGAATTTCAAGAAAGAAAGCCCTAAGTTTTATGGAGTAAATTTTGACATCTGGAAAGAAAAGATGAAGACACACCTACTATGTTTAGGACCAGGTTATTGGTTGATCACAAAGAATGATAAGACTATCATTGAAGAGGACAATCTTGAAACATTTATTGCTAATGAGATAGATCTATTCATGTGTAACATACTTGCAAGAGAAGCACTTTTGACAGCCCTTCTAGAGAATGAGTACAGTCAGGTAAAATGTTTGAAAAAATCTTATGAAATTTGGAAAGCTTTACACTCTACTTTTGAAGGTGATGAACATGCAAAAAGAGTTAGATTACATAATTGGATATGTGCATTTGAAGATATAAGAATGTTGGAAGATGAATCTGTTAGAAGCTATATTGGTAGAATGTTAGAAATTGTTACAGGCATAAAATCTTGTGGAGGAGCAAAGATAGAGAATGAAGTGATATGAAAAATTCTGAGAACATTGACTCCTGTAATTAAGCAAACAACATAGATGATTGAACAAGTTATGCCTTGTACTACAAACTTTACAAGAGAGACTCTTCTTGGAAGATTGGAAGCAACAGAGATGAACCTGGGGTTATCAGGAGACTTACCTAGAATGGAGACATCATTTAGTGCTCTTAGTGTTCACCCTACTTTTTCAAGAAGCATCAGTGTGAGTGGAGATTATGTTGGCAGTAGCAGATCTAGAAATGAAGAAGACAAGAAGATTGAAGAAGGTATTGCCTTGCTTGTGAAGAGAGAACCAAACGGTAAGAAAAAATTTTAATGTTGGACTTGTCAAGAATATGGTCATTTTGCATCTAAATGTCCTAAGAGAGTTAAAAAGTACAGAAACAATTTCAAACCTAGAAGAGCTAAGGAATGTTATTATGCTAATAATGAAGATCTTGAAGCTAGTATAGAGAGAACTCTAAGTGAAAGTGATACTGAGAATAATGATGACATGGGATTTGTAGCAATTAAAGAAGAGAATCTTGAAACTAATGTTAAGGAAGAAAAAGCCTTAGTTTCTCAAGTTGAAAAGAAAGCTGATTGAATTATAGATAGTGGTTGTTCACATCATATGACTGGAGACATGAAAAAGTTCATAAAGTTTAACGAATATGATGGAGGAGTTGTTAGATTTGGAAACAATTCACCTTGCTTGATTAAAGGTATAGGATCTATTACTCTTGATGGAAAGACTAATATTGATGATGTTTACTTTGTGGATGGATTGAAACATAATCTTTTGAGTGCTGGACAGTCAGTTGATAAGTGATATCAAGTTTGGTTTACTGAGAAAACTTGTGTGATAAAGGATAAAGATGGAAATCTAATTGGAATTGGATCTAGAACTAGAGGTAATGTATTTTAGTTGAATCCTACTGAGATGACATGTTTGATTACTAAAATTGATGACAGTTGGTTATGGCATAGAAGATTTTATCATATAAACTTTGATAATATTGTGAAAGTAAGTACTACACTTGCAGTAAGGGATTTACCTAAAATTATGAAGCCTACTAACATGATTTGCAAAGAATGTGTGATGGCTAAACAAAAGAGAAGTTCTTTTCCTAGTAAGAAGTTTACATCTACAGAAAAGCTAGAGATTGTTCATATAGATTTGAGAAGTCCTACCAAGACTACAGGATTCTATGGAGAAAGGTATTTTATGATTCTTGTTGATGATTTTACAAGAATGATGTGGATTGCATTTCTTAAAGAAAACTTTGAAGCATTTGATAAGTTTAAGATTGTTAAGAATAAAGTTGAGAATGAATATGGAATGAAGATTAAATGTTTGAGATCTGATAGAGGTGGAGAATTTACTTCTAGAGAGTTTAACACCTTTTGTAAAGAAAATGGCATTAAGAGACAATTCTCAACCCCTAGAACACTTGAACAAAATGGTATTGTAGAAAGAAGAAACAGATCAGTGACTGAAGCAGCAAGAGTTATGTTATTTGAGAATGATTTGGTGAAGATATTATAGAGAGAAGTAGTGAACACAATAGTGTATACAATGAACAGAGTACAAATCAAAGCAGACACAGACAAGACACCCTATGAATTATGGTTTGGACATGCACCCTTAGTTAAGTATTTTAGAATTTTTGGAAGAAAATGTTATATAAAGAGAGATGATGATATTGGAAAGTTTGATCCTAGAAGTGATGAAGGTATATTTATTGGATATTCTTTGAAAAGAAAAGCCTATAGATGTTACAATAAAAGAACTAAGACTATTTTTGAGAGTGCAAATGTTAAAGTTGATGAAAAGTTCAAAATTCAGGAAAGAATGCTTGATTATGAATCAGATGAAGAAGCTCATCCTAACCTAACACTGGATCTATTGAATTATTTCATGAGACTGACATTGATTTTTTGAATGAAAGCCATAGTGAAGTCATTGAAGAACCTACACCTGAAGTGAGATCTAAGACAGTGACACCTAACAAGAGTTTATCAAGAAATCATCCTATTGGGAAAATTATTGGAATCATCAAAAGAGGAGTTCTAACTCAGAATAAGGTACAAGAATAGTTATGTTTGATTTCTCAAATTAAACCTAAAACTACTAGTGAAGCTTGTAAAGATGAAAGTTGGACTAATACTATGAAAGAAGAACTAGATTAGATTGAAAAGAACAAGGCATGGGAATTGGTCCCTAGACCTAAAGACAAGAATGTTATTGGAACTAAATGGGTATTTAGAAACAAGATGAATGAACAAGGAGAAGTAGTAAGAAATAAAGCGAGATTGGTATGTAAGGGATACTCACCCCAAGAAGGAATTGACTATGAAGAAACCTTTTCACCTATTGCAAGAATTGAAGCAGTAAGAATGTTTTTGGCTTACAAGAAATTCAAAGTGTATCAGATGGATGTGAAGTCAGCATTTCTGAATGGAGAATTGGAAGAAGAATTCTACATTGAGTAGCTTGAAGGTTTTCCTTTGACTCAAGAAGGAGCAATGGTATGTAAACTGAAGAAAGCTTTATATGGCCTAAAACAAGCACCTAGAACTTGGTATGCAAGATTGGACAAGTATTTGTCAAAGTTGGGATTTACAAAAGAAACAGCTGATAGCAATCTATACACAAAAGAAATTTAAAATGGTTTGTTGGTTATAGTTATTTTTGTTGATGACATTATTTTTGGAGGAGAAGATGAAGCTAGTGACAAATTTGTTGATGAAATGAAGACTGAATTTGAAATGAGTATGATTGGTGAAATGAAATACTTTTTGGGATTGCAAATAACATAGAAAAATGATGGTATCTTTGTAAGTCAGACAAAGTACCTAAATGACTTGTTGAAAAGATTTGGAATGGAGAGTTGTAAAGCAGTTGGAATACCTATGGTAACTGGACATAAATTATCTAGCACAGATGAAACATCGATAGTTGAACAGAAGAAATACAAATCTATGATTGGAGGATTGCAGTATTTGACTCATACAAGACCTGATATAGCACATTCAGTTAGAATTGTAGCAAGATTTCAAGTTGAACCTAGAGAATCACATTATGCAACAGTAACGAGGATACTGAGATATTTAAGAGGCACAATGGACTATGGATTGTGGTGTGAAAAATATGATGATTTTACCCTATGTGCATATACAGATGTTGATTAGGGAGGCAGTGTTGATGATAAGAAAAGCACCAGTGGTGGAGCATTTTTCCTTGGAGGAAGATTGGTTTCTTGGTTAAGCAAGAAGCAAAATTGTATCTCACAAAGCACAGCAGAAGCAGAATATGTAGCAGTAGAAAATAATTGTAACCAAATAATTTGGATGAAGAAAATGCTGAAGGATATTGGAATAAAGTTTGTTGAACCTGTTTTCATACATTGTGACAACACCAATATAGTTAGTATGTCTAAGAACCCTGTATTACATTATAAGACAAAACATATATAGATTAAGTATCATGTTGTAAGAGAGAAAGTTGTTGAGAAAGAAGTCAAACTTGAATACATAAGTACAAAGGAGTAGATAGCAGATATATTTACAAAGCCTTTGCCTAAGGATGCATTTGAGTATCTAAGAGGTATGCTTGGGGTTATGCCCCAGCCTACTTTTGAGAAGTGATGTAGTTAGTTGCATCCTTCCAGTGGTATATGAGCCTTTATCTTTCTTCTAGACTGGCTATTGGTACTTCCTCTATGGGGGAGTATGTGTATCTGAGCTGAGTCATGAGGACTCTAGTGGATGTTTTTTTTTTGAACAGTGTCCTTTAACATTAGAGTTGTTGTTGACATAATGATGAAATTTCTATCATTGATTTCAATGGGGTAGAAGTGTACATGAAAAAACTATTTGTACTATCTGAACAGGAAAATGAAGCAAGATTTGATTGATGAAGAGGACTTGAAGCAGCAGTGTTGTAGTATTGAATTTTTTGGAACATTGGATTTTTTTTCATCTATGTTGCCATCAATGCCAATGGGGGAGATTGTTAGGAATGAATGCTAAATGTTTGGCAGCCATTCTATAACAGTTGTTGTTGCATTCATGACTATGATTGTTATTGATGTCAATACAGTGATTTACCAGAGACTTACAAAGAAGCAGACAAAGTTTGAATTAGCACACCTGGGATATTGTAGTTGGAGCTATGTGATGTTGAGGATATAGTCTTTTATATGTTATATTGTTAAGGTTAAGAGCATAGATAGTAATTCATTTATTCATTGAAGTTATGAGCATTTTGGTGGAAGCAGTATTCAGGTAGTGTTCCTGAGTAGCGGTTTGTGGAAATTGGATGATATATCCTAATCGGGATGGAATCTAGTTTTGTGCAGTTAAAGGGAAGTTGAAGACACATTTTTAGTGATGTGGATGATAGTGAAAACTTCAAGGTTGCATGAGTGAAGAATTATTATAGTTGGAAGCTAACAGTTTTGTGTAATTTTGATGTAGCTTGTGGAAAATTTTATTTTATAATTGTATGCGGACGATTTGTAATTACTTGAGTGTGGTATAAAGGAAGGAATTTTTTTCCTTGTAATAGTGTAGTGGATGAATATGAAGTGAAGAAAAGAGCTAAATGTGAAAGAGAATTTGTTAAGGAAGACATGCAAAGTACAGAGATCTAAAATTGAGATCTATTGTAACAGTGAGTGCGGTTTGGCATAGTCAAAGAAGAGGTAACATATTATTATGTTGAGTAATACAAAGATTATTTGGATAGTGTGTTCAGTGATCTTACCCTGAAGCTATTTGGGTAGTGGGTCCTTCTATCTTATGTAACTCTTAACAGGTTTAGAATCTTTTAATAGGGATTCAAAATATCCTGACAGAGATTTATATGTACTGAATGTATTTCATAAGACTCCTAACAGAGTCCATCCTTTCATAAGGAATATTCATATTAGTGCATCTTTTGTGGGCATCATTCCCACTAAAGTTTACTCTTTGATCAAGAGGTTCCCTAGTCAACATATCTTGTGTCATTGTGTTATTGTGTATGAATATATTTCTATGGTTGGTAATTATATTGCTTATATGGTTTAATGTTGTTGAAGTTGATAAAAGTTATAATTATCTGATAACTGATTCACCCCCCCCCCTCTCCTCTCAGTTATCTTGGTGGACTTTACTTTCTAACAATATAACATGAAACAAAATATGGAAGAATAGAGATACATATAGAGGAATTTTACAATAGGTTTGATTCCTTTATCACCTTGTACCAAAAAAGTAACAAGGGTCGTATACAAGAATCTAACAACATTTAGGAAACAAATCATGGGAGAAGAAAAATAGTATAGGAAAACACACAACAAAGCTACCATGAAGGATAAGCCAATCAAGCGCACCGCCTACTCTCCCAATCTCATTCTATATCATTTAGGGAAGGTGGGTAACTCGCAAGAGGGATTATATCCAACATAGTAGGAATGATAGCCAGTTCCAAACAAGGATGGTCTTGAGAATCACAATTTTTGATACTAGGTGTAAGTGTTAATTGTGATGAAAGCATATTAGGTAAATCAATGTCAATGTCAATAGTCTCATATTCATCATTAACATCATCAAGTATCTTCTTCATCTAGATTAATAAAAATAGGATCTAAGATATGAATAGAATCATCATAATCTTGCATTTTAACATTGTTATTAGCAACAACTTCTTCTAACACATCATGTATAGGCTTATCAAAAGAAGGTAAAGAATTTTTAAGAACATAATTACAAGCATTAGCTTGAGCATGACGCTTCTTACGATGTTCATTAGCAGATCGATTATGTTTTTCCTTACTTGAAATATGTTGAGAACTAGGAGGAGCAACTATCAGATCCTTGACAAGTTCTATAGGAGGATTAATAGGATTATCAGTAGACTGACAAGTAATAGTAGGAGCTTGATTAAAAGAACTAGAAACCATATATAAAGTACATATGGAAGGTGTAGGCAAAAGACTGTGATTAAGATCCATAGGAGGTAGGCTCAATTCAAGAATCTTACGATTCTTATAGGCTTGATATGAGTGGAAAAGATTATCAGGTTGAGAAGGACATGAATTAGGTAATGAAGGCCAAAAGAAGTCAAGGGTAGCACAATCCCTAGGCCTAGAAGGTTGATATAAACTATGGTTTATCATCTTCACTTCTTCATCATGAATGAATTTAAGGCATTTATGGATAGGTGAAGAAACAACATGCATGACATTTAACCACAACAAACCAAGCTTAACTTGAAACTGATCAGAAGTAGGAACAACAACAAAGGTAGTTTTCACAATTTTACCACAAAGTTCAACCAGCAAGTTAATAGAACCAAATGATGGATAAAGAAAACCATTACAAGTTTGAATCCACACATCCGATGTATCATAAGAATCATGTTGCAAGTTTTTCATAAAAAATATTTTCTTCAGTAATAACATTGACTAAGGATGTAGGATCAACAAGACAACCATCAGTAGGTATCTGAGAAATCCTAGCATAAATGTAAAGGGGCCATCAGGAGCTTTAATAGTCTCAAAATCATCAAAGGTAATTAAAAGTTCCCAAGGTCTTTTATTCTTAGGTTGTTGTCGAGGTTTAGGTTGAGTTTTCAATTTAGGCTTAGGTTTTGGTATAGGTTGAGATTCAAGCTGAGGTGGAGATATAGATTGAAAAACATGGTCCACCTGATTAAAAAGGTGATTAAGATCATCCATCTTTAAATCATACACAATATCCATAGAAGATGGCTGAGCAATGGTATTAGTATCATGTGTAGGTAAAGGATTCGTATAGATTTGAAGATTTTGATTAGGAGGAGAGATAGATTTATTCCCACTACCATCAAGATTATCAATAGATAATGCATTAGAGTTAATTAAGTCTTGAACCTTATTTTTTAAAGAATAACATTTCTTAGTATCATGATCATTCTGATGATGATATTAATAAAAAGCTTTAGGATCAAAGCATTTAGATGCAATCGTAGTAGGTAAAAGAGGTTGAATAGGAGGTAAATTAATCATATTAGTAGTTAACAACCTATTCATAATAGAATGTAAAGATTCAAAAAGAGGAGTAAACGTATGATTTAATCGAAAAGTAGTGGATGCAGAAGTGGCATTGTGAGATGCAACAACAACTGCATTCGCTTGTTTGTTTATCTTGACATAGTTGTTGAATTTTTTTAATTTGTTTGGATTAGGATCAGCATCACTCTTATCAATTGAAACAGGAGCCATTGGAGTGTTTCTCTCAAATTGACTCACTTGTAATTGATAATGATGAAGCACTGCACAAAGTTGTTTAAAAGAGGTAAATTCAGTAAGAAGAATCTTATCTCTAATATCCATTTGCAAGTTTGAAATAAATATACGTTGAATATCAATATTAGGAATAGGATAGGAAATCTAAGCATGTAAATGCTTAAATCTACCAATAAATTCAATCAATTTTTCCTTAGCATTTTGTTTACAATGCATCAAATCAGTTAAAGACACTTGCAGGCCAATGTTATTTTGAAATTGTTGAATAAAAGTATTAGCAAGTTTTTGAAATGAGTCAATAGAATAAGGAGGCAAGGAAAAATACCATTGTAAGGCCTTGTCATGAAAAGTTCTAGCAAACAACTTGGCTAAAATCCTATGGTCATGAGCACAATCACTATAATGGATTTGAAATGTTTTAACATGATGAACGGGGTCTCCCTTACCATTATAATTATCAAGATGAGGCATGTTGACTTCTTGAGGAAAGTGAGTACAAATGATGTCTAGGGACAAAGGACTACCCATGTCACATGTAGGAATGCTAAACTTGTTTTCAGTCAAGGATGCATGTAACGCCCCGCCAGGCAACCCAAGAGGACAAGACATAAAACCTCTATAAAATGCAAGTAGTGAATTTTTATTTTATTTTATTTATTTATTTTAACTAGAATAATATTCATCATTACACTTCATATGTCTAAAAGAAGAAATAATTTTCTACTACTTGAATGTAAGATTTATACAACTTAAGTCCTCCCGGATTCCCTAACGTCACTACTAAAGAAACATCATATAAACCATTTACATGCATAAGATATTCACGGAATCATGAGCTTAAAAGATCTACATTCATTTTAATGCACCAAGTTAAATGTCCCTAACTTATTTCTTTTATTAAACATAAGTTAATCATCCAACATCATTATTCCTTTTATCAACTCATTCCATAAATTCATATTGATTTCATCTACATCTACTATCCTTTATATCACTTTTCTCTAATAATTTAGGTAAGAGATTAATATTCATTAAGGTAGGCATTATCCTAGGTATTTCATTAACATGAACCAAGTATTAACATTAAAATCAAATTACTATTCTATTGCATTGTTTCATAACCATTCATTGTTAATAATTCCAATCACTAATCTATCATTTCTCAATAATCTCTTTGAATTCTTTCATCAAGAGAGCATACATTATTGTTGTGATACATCATTATATATAATTATATTTAAGATTATTTCCTTTACACATGGACAACATAAGAGGATAGGATAAATAACATAAACACTTTCTTTTAATGCTAGTAACATGTCCAATATTCCACATTCTTTTCCCTTTCTTTTACCTAGAACTACCCATTCCCTTATGCATTGCTTTGAATTGAGATTGCATCAATACTACAAGACTCCTTTTAGGAGATTAAAAATTACATGAATACAAATACATAAGTACATCTCAACATATTAAAATATCCAATAAGAAATCTTCAACTACAGATCTGGAAAGGAATATGTGCTAGGATCATCCAAAGAATCACGATCAATACCTCGATATAAATATTAACCACCCAACCACGTGGAACCAATAGGCCCACTCCCCCGAGCTAGGAGATAGAACCAAAGGCCCATACAAGAGGTAACAACTAGAAAATTCCTAAGGTGGTGATAAAAGTTCCCCAAAGTCACAACAAAAAAGAAAAGACAAGAAGACCACAAGGAATACCAGAGGCATGATCAAATTTGATAGAGACTCTAAGCTACAAGCTAGGTGAGTGTCATCACATAGCCCTCACCCCTTGGGTTGTCCTGGTACTAGCCACTCTTGGCCCCGGCCCCCAAGTAGGCACATGCGGAACCGAATGCCTCTCGTACAGACAAGGTCATTCAGTTGTACCTACGCATAGGTACCTTCTCCCACTCCCATCCTTAGTCTTTACTAGCACTAAAGGCATGAGCGAGGCACAATTAATCTTGATTAATGTGTAATTTCCTATTCCAATAATCTCCCATTCCCAATTCATTTATTTAGGTTATCACTTGATTAAATAACTCATAGTAGGTTATCCTAGTACTAGCCACTTAGGGCCCCGGCCCCTCACTATGAGCCACTCACCTAGTGTACATAGATTCTCTAACATACATATAAAAATCATAAGAACATAATAGATTCATCATCAAGAATTCATATCAATTCCATAACAACATTTGATTGAGTTTAGGAAAATATATGTTGTCCCTAGTCCACTTGACAACCCTAAACCCAATATGGCATACAGAATGTTCCAAACCTATAAGAAGACATCCAAGTGATATTATAAACATATTTAGAGTATACATAGATCTAATTAACCAAAAAAAATATTCTAATAGCCTTTGGTGACCATACGAAACCTTAAAACTTAATGATGTTCTTAAACTGAATTATTTCAAGCAAGGATTAAATACAAAGAATAGTCATCATAGAACAGTCATCCATATCTTCCACAAAACAAATAATAAAGGAAATCTCTTCGGTGGAGATTTATTTAACATAATTATGGACTCTCAAATTGATTTTTAGGAAGATCCAATGGTGGGAAAGAAAGTTATGACTTCTGGTTTAAAACAGAAAATTCTGGTTAGGGTTCAGACCTGCCTTCACTAAAACGGTTGTAATTTTCACAAAACATAATAAAAATTCTCCAAACCAATTGGAAATGAAAGATAAGACTTAAAATAATATTTTATATCAAATTTAGACTTTTATATAATCATATCAGCCTGTAGCATACGAATACATTTGATATAAAATTCGGAATCAAGAATGGACAGGCATAGTCTGCCAAAATGTCAAAAATAAGGCATTAATTAGACCCTAAAAATAAAATCAGAGAGATACCCATTTGAGATCTGTGAATTTTACTTCTATAAAATCAATTTAGTAAAACCATAAATACAATTTAAATTGTTATAATAACAGATATCCAAAAATGGGTTGCTAAAAACCCTAGGAAAACACATGCCAATTCTTACAAATAAAAACTCAAAACTTTAAAATAACCATACAAATGAAAAGTACAGATATAATAAATAATTATAATATATAAATAGATCTATAATCTATCAGATACATCAAGTAACTAAAATATTCAATCCATACCTCATGTCCTACGAAGGTTGAATCGAAGAAGGAAGGAAACAAAAGAGAAGACAAATCCAAACTTGAGATGCATCCTTCAAACCCTATCCACTTTCAGAAATCTCCATGAAAGAAAGAAATAATTCCACAGCAAAGAATCCCTCTCTCAACTATTGAAATTCTCACAAAAATGTCTCTCTCCCAAAAGCAAAGATAACCAAAAATTCTTAAAGACATATGCTTACAAACTCTCCTTCACATCTCTAAGTTTTCTCTCCAAAACCTCCATGAAAAGTAAGGCCATCCTCTCCTCAATGCTTCAGCCCCAAAACCCCCCCTCTTCAAATGAGAAAGTAGTGCATATAAATAGATTTCCAAAGGTTGAGAGGAAAAGTAACCAATTCCCAACTAACTCTTAACTAAAGGGTATTATAAAATAACTTAATATCATACAACTATATTACTCAAATATACAATAAAAGATTATTTGTATTCATTCATACACACATGTAATATTATCCTAACATATATGCATATGCCATCATTAATTACATCAATATCTATATATATAACCTATCCTCATTATTAATAATTAACATTTGAGAATAATATACCTCGCATTATTTAATATTTAATTATTAATAATATTATACTTTACATTAATCCCAAAATATACACCATCAACAATATCTACAATAATTAACATATAATCACATATAAATTATATATATATAAATACATATATGTGTGCACCCATATATATATTTCCATATATATATATATATATATATATATATATATATATATATATATATATATATATATATATATATATATATATATATATTTATATTTATATAGATACATGCCAAATACCAAACACTATAATCTATAAGATTATGAAGTAATAGATCACAATATTATTACCTATTTATAATTGCTATAGGATATAACACTGAGGTAGAATAAAATCACATGCCTCAAAATAAATCTAATCATCCAAAGAGGCCATACAAATCATTTATGAAACATATTGAGAAAACTATAAGATCAAACAAGGTCAACCAAAGTCAACAAGGAAAGTCAAGCCAAACTCCTGAAACACAACATAGAAAGATTAACTAAGAATCATACCAAGAAGGAGAAATAAATAAAATGAGTAAAAAAATCATACAACCAAATGAATTCAAGTGGTCACAAGGCACTAACTACAACCATGCCCAACCGGGTGCGTTGGATCTGGGTTTTTGACCCAAAGGTTGACTGACAAAGAAGGAACCCTAATATTCCCAAATTGGAATAATGACAAAGGAAGACTCATGTCAACAACAACCATCGAGGATTTGAGGGCATGCTCAGACCTATGAAGCCAAGTGAAGTCGATGCCCGGTACCTGCAAGCCTGCATCACAAAGAAGAAATACATATGCACGGATATACATATAAAAGAAAACATTGCAGATAGATGACCAGGATCGATACATCGTGTGGACCTCAGCTATGTGAGTAACTACGACTTCGTCCTGAATCATGAAAACACATCATGTATATATATACACTCAAAGCATGTAGCATCATCATAATGAAGGTTAGAATCTCAAGCATTGTGTTAGTCTCTTATCAATACTAATAATAAATTAACATAATCAAATCATCAAGTGAGATACAAGATTCATCCAAGGTAACCTTAATAGAAGAAAATATAAATAACCACTTATATATATCTACCAAGTACATATCATATAACATCCTAACTATGTTCATAAAGGTCTTGTAGGTACTCAATACATACATGGAGATAAATACATACAAAAATGATACCTTTAGATAGTATGTCTGATATTAGAATCATTGAGTACTAGCTTATGAAATTATTATAAACAACTATAGGAATAGATCAAACAAGTATCATGTACAACTTAAGCTGTAAGAAAATATCGTAGGATCTTAATTCTTTCAAAAACACAAAACTTATATTAGGTTTAGAGGGGTATTACAATGCAAGTTGTTGTTGTAAAGATGGCACTGTTTGAGCCAAACTGATGATTGTTGAATCAGTAGAGGAAATAGTAGGAATAGCACCATTAGAAACACTAAGTAAAGTGTATGAAGCTGCATGAATGGAAGACACAACTGGAGGAACACTCAGAACTACAGTTGGAAGGGGACTGGAATAAGTAAAAGGAACATTATGGTAAGAAGGTTGTGATGTAGGAATGGACATAGGAGGAACACTCATAGGAACATAGGGAACCATCACAGTCACCAAAGAACAAGTATAGGTAGGAATACTAGATAAAGGAATAGAAGAAGGTTCGACACTAGTAACCGGAGGAATCAACCCTAAATATTGAGCTTCCCGAGCTAAAGGCTTAACATTTGAATGCATGAGATGAGTAATACCATGCAAGAGATTAACACCTTGATCACCATCATGAAGAACTTTCTTAAGAGCCTCAATAGCTTGAATAGAATCTTGATTATGGTTTTCTTGAACAAGCCAATTACCCATTTTATCAAGTTTAGTTGTTATTTTTTGGACTTTCTCAAGAGGAAATATTAAAGCATCATCCCCATCATGAGATAAGTGAGAAGATTTTTGCTCCATAATAGTATTGGAATCATGAATAATCAAATTGTCATCTGGGGTCCTAAGGAAAGGAGAGGAAGATTCAGGATCAAAGGCACCCATGAGTCTACGCCTTCTAACTAGAATGTTATAGGTAGGACTAGTGGTAGTAAAGCTCATATACCAATGCAACGCAAATGAACTAAACTAAGAATACATGAACAAATGAATATTTTTGTATTTTAAAGAGATTTTTCATTTTTTTTGTATTTTTGAAATATAAATGCAAGAAATATAAGTTTATGAGCATGCAATGTAAATATAACACCACAAACACAATAGGACATCTAATTCCACAAAAGAAAAGTGGGTAAGTGTGTCAGTTTCACCAAAATGTAATATGGTAAAGATGTAGGGGGTCTATCCTTACCCTTTACAAAGTATATTATTATGGTATCTATGTGAGAAATGGGGGAAAGTATAAGATCTATCCCTAATCCAAATTCCCAAAAAGAAAGATCCAAATTGATTAATCACAAAGAAGTGATCAATACACAAATGAATCAGACTATGGAGAATACGAAGAAAGGATAAAATCTGATACTTCACTATAGAAACTATGTGCTTGAAATCTTAAATGAATCAAAGACAAATACTAACCTCAAAATAGGGCAAATCTAGAAAATGCTGATTTTGAATATCTGTGCATAGTTTCGAGGAATTCTGCAACCTGCTTCAGACTAGAAATACTGAGATAGAGAAAACCCTGAAAGCTTTTATCTTTCTAAGGTTAGGTTGACTTTTACCTAGATAGCAGGGCACAATCTTACCCCCCACTAAAAGTCATCCCTAACCTGAAATAACTCTGATAGAAATTTTGTTCGTGGATCTCAAAAGTTCATCGAAAAGGGTATCCAGATCTGAACTACAATTTGTTGTCATGTACCTGTACCTACAAGAAAAATGATTTTTTTTGTTTGGATGGGGGGTTTGCCTTTGTCAAACCCTAGTTTTGAATCAACCTTGAAATGTAATTGAAATTGCAATATATAAACAAAGTAAATAGAACTATTCACCTTGCTTATGTTGAAATCCTTGTGGAGGATTTGAATCCTTAAATCCACAAATAGGGATGCTCCAAATGAATGTAGAATGGTATGTAGGATGTCTCAAATCAATGGCATTAGATATTCAACACCAATCTTTAATGGATCTTGGATTAGGAAGAGGCTTGTATGAACATGGAGAAATCTTCAACAAGAGGGCTCCATAGAGCTTGAATCCTTCAATGGATACTAATGGATCTCCTTGATGAATTGGATCTTGAATTCGTGAATGATTTTCTTCTCCTTCTTTCTTTCTTGATCACTTGATTGCACTTGAGAGATTATGAAAAGAGATGGAATTGCTTGATTGTGGATGTGAAAATGAGAGAGGAAGGCTTCCTTTTATAGTGATCTAGAGCACAAACTTCTAGACAGGCCGACATTGGATAATTAAATCCCAATTAACCTTAACCCCTAGAAATGGACCTAGATTAAATGCAATTTAAGAGTTTACCATTCCAAAATTTGAAACAGCCAACCTAGAAGTGGGAAAATAAAAATTTCCAAATCTCGATAACCCAAAACCTCCAAAACTTGAAAATTGGACCCAGGGTCAACATTGAGGTTGACTCAAGTTAGGGTCGAGGTTGACCTTGACCCAGGAGGTCAACTTTAACCCTCAGGTCCCAAATCTTAAGTTCTTAGGACCAAATGCTGGGAAAAGCTGGAAATGGGTGGAGAGAGAAGTAGAACAGGGGGAAAAATATAGATCCATGCAAAGACCTATTCAAGGTGCTTGACATGACCCCAAACCACTTACTCAGAGGACTAAACATTCTTATCATCGAAGTGCTTCCATTTTAAGATGATACATTCTTAGATTTCTTCTCTGCATGAGCTTTGAAAAGCTTGAGATTCTCAAACACTTTAGATTTGAATTTGAGAAAATACACCCATCTGTATCTTGTGTAATCATCAATGAATGTTAGGACATATATAGCTTGGATCATAGAAGGTTCAGGAAATGGGCCCATTAGATCACTATGAACAAGCTCTAGAGGAGAAGAGGCTCTCCATGCCATCCCTTTTGGAAACTTTTCTTGCAGATGCTTTCCAAGAGCACAACCTTCACATACTCCATCAGAAAATTCTATGGTAGGCAAGCCTTGCACCATCCCCTATTTACAAAGTTGTTGAATGTATCTAAAATTTAGATGTCCAAATATTTCATGCCAAATTCTACTTCAATCATTTGCATGTGTTAGTAGTAAAGTAGAATTTGATTTGGAAACAAAGTTAGAGAAAGTGTGCAAATGAGACTGATGATTCACCTCACCAATAGAAATTTTGGAGTTTTTTTGCATGGCATAGATGCTCATTGAATCTGGTGTGAATTCAACTCTTCTTCTAGTTACAGTATGTGTCATTTGATACACAAAGAGGAGATTAATAGAGAGCTTTAGAATTTGCAAGACATTCTCAAAACTTCCATTTTTAAGCTCTACTCTCCCTATTCCAGTTGCCTCTATAGGAGAGCCATCTGCCATGAGAATAGAAGAACCAACATATGGTTTCAAAGAAGAAATAGCATCTTTTGTGGCTTCCATGTGGTGTGAAGCTCCAAATTCTATGATCCATGCATCTAAAGATGAATTTATAGAAATTAATGCATGACCATGGTTTGTATTTTCTGGTGCATTCTCTTCCTCTTGCCTCTTGGCACTCTCTAGGATAAGGTTACCAAGATTATGTTGTTGAAGAGTTTGAGCCATGAGATCAATGGTCTTCTTCGTGGTTAATGATTCTAAATGGAACCCATGGTCATAATAGGTGCACTTTGATTTTCCATTTTTGTCATTTTCTTTTGAGCTTGTAGATCCACTTGGAGGTTTGACATTTCCCTCCTTTCTTGGATCTAAATCTTGCTTCCCTTTGCTTTGAATTATTGGTTGGATTTGGAATTTTAATTCTCATTTTCATGCACAACAAATGCACGAGGTTGAGAATTCTTCAATGTGCCCATCTTTATAAGCTTATCTTTCTCATGTATTAGAGACTCAATGAATGTATCCAATGTGGGCATCTTCCAAGTTTCTCCTATTGTAATCCTAATTATGTGGAAAGAAGAGACAAATACTCCATACTGTGGACCCAATTTTGGTAGAATAGCAAGGATTAATTTTATTTCTTCCTTGGAGTTTTAAATACCACATCCTTTTAGCTAAAGCAATAAGGCCTTAAATTTTGTGATGAAATATTAAATATTATCAAATCTCTTTGGATCTAATAAGTTGAGCTCATTTTCAAGGATATGACCCTGCATCTCATCTTTCTTTCCAAAGGGTGTCTCCAATGTATCCCAAACTTGCTTTGGAGTTATGCATGTCTCAACATGAAACAACAATTCATGAGATATGGATAAGCATAGGAGACCAAAGGCTTCATCCATGTGATTGAAGTATTTAGACTTTTCAACTTTTGAATTGGGTTCAACCTCTGTATTCATAAATATCTGATAAAGCCCTCTACTTCTAAGCTAAAGTAGAATATTTGGCTTCCAATAAAATTAGTTCTATGGTGTGAGAATAATAGAGGCTATAAAATCCATTCTTTAGGCTCTAATGCTTTGTACCTGCCAAAAAAAAAAACTCTCCTTCCTAGCACCCAAGCTCTAATACCATGTGAAATTTGTAGCTATAACTGCATAGATCAACTAGAAGGAAAATAAAACAAATCTTTGCAGATTATAAAATAAATAACAGAGCAGCTAAAAAAGCTAGAGCATTACAAAAAAAAACTTCTTATTATTAACGATATAAATGATTGATAAAAATAGTCTTTTACAAACCTCTGAAAAAGACCCATCTAAACTTACACAATAGTTAAATGTGGAATTGACTGATGCATTAGCTGGTGATTGACAATTAATTGATTGTTGGAACTTAGGATCAATCTACATTAACAACCTCATATTGGGTAGTAAAAACTAGATCAAACCTAACACCAAGCAAAGAACTCAAGTCTATGAAGAGATCAGACTGAAGTTTGAATTAACCACTAACATAGATGAGGTATACAATTTCTTTCTACTCTACAGCTATTGTTCTCTATTCTCCACATTATGTTGTTTTATTATTGAAGTGTCAATGACTTCAAGTCTTACATAGAAGTTATGGGTATACACTTTCTAAGTCATCATTTAATTATAACTTCTTATGATGATCCTCTATAACTGTTAACTTCTAATCAAATACTTAATCTCTAATGTTGAATACATCATTCTTATCGCTCAATGGGAATGATAACTTTGTCCACCTCCTTTAATGATCTTTTGATTCATATTAGAATTTTATCTCTTTAGGGACTTCACATAAATGTAATTATATTTTATTATATATTATTAATATTCTTTCTGGAAGGGGACATTGGAAGGGGGTATTATAAGAAAGGGAATTTCTTCCAAAAAAATTGATGTCCAAGGCAGGAATGGAACTTTTTTGATCTTTGTTAAAGTTCACTAGCTCATTATTAACCTTTTCCTTCCCTTTGTCTCTAGAGCTTCCACATTATTCAAAACCAAGTCCTTTGCTTCTATTTTTCTTTTGTGTACTTAGCAAATTATCAAGTATTTTCTTTACTATTTTTTGTTATCAGCTCAATCAAGTAGAGTTGGTTATGTATTTGCAACTAATATCTAAGGTACACATTTTGTTTTAGATTAAGTGTTTTAATCGAAAGGAAAAATATTGATAAAAGAAAATTTCATCATGTTATACAAATGTATTACATTAAAAAAAATATTATGTGTTTCATTAAGAGTTCTTTTATTTGTTAAAAGAAATTACATAGCCCACACAAGTCGACTCTTAAAAACTAGTATTTACAAAAGTAAATATGCATGAAAGGTAAAGTGTTAACAAGGAAGAGGGACCCATCATTACCTAGGATGACAAATTCTATCACTGTTAGCAATACCTCATCTTTATCTTCAACTTTTTCTCTAGTTCTTTGACATGATCACATCACCTACAAGGAAAGTAAAAAAAACTTTTGTTAGAGTTCGAGGTCAGAATTCCAAATATACATACCATCAGTTCATGCATAGCTAAGTCACAAAAATGCATTAAACAAATTGAAGGAGGTAGAAAGAACATATCAAAACTTAATCTTCTTATCCAATTAGTTTATTTCATGTGTAGATATAATTATCATAATCTTTATTTAACATTCTAAGTAGATATCATTCATATTTCATCATGTGAGTTAAAATTGGCTCCCACAAGGATTGAGCCCAACAAGTTGTTTTTGGGAGTTTGTTGATCATAACAAGGTGCATATTTTTTGCATCAAACATGTCATCTTATCCAAAAAGTACATGTTACTCATAATAAAAAATTATCATAATTTTCTATTACAAATTACACATTTTCTTGGATGAGATTGCTAAGCATGGATGATGCAGTCGTTTAGTCATAGTTAACAAAGTTCTAAAATAGGAAAGATATCTAGAGGGATAATATAAGATAGTTAAAATGTAGGTCAAATAGTAGATGGTTTAGTATAATGAAGGTGAGATGTCATAGTTGTGATAACATTGTACAAGATCAACAAAAGACAAAATAATATCAAGGTGTATTAGCTACAGGATATCAAGTATTGTAATGCCCCACCAAACAACCCAAGAGAAATTAACATAAAATATGATAATAAGTTTACCAAATAGTTTATTTTCCTTGAAATTTTACAAACAATAATGAATAATAATTTGGAAGCAATATAATATAAGATGACACATACTCATAAATGTAACTCATTTATAGATTACAAATCTCAAGGGTTCCATGACGTAGAATTACGTAAAAGATAACTAATTAAATCAATACTAACTACAAGTACAAAATCACATATAATCAAATTAATAATAAGTACAACATCAAATAAAGGAAACATAAATGAAACTAATACCATAAGGTATACACAATGAAATAACATCCACTACACAAGTCATGGGGTATGCAATAACAAATCATCTACAAGGTACATATACAATATCCTAAAATATCTCTCATCTAATATACTGATACATAACAAAAATGTAAACATACTAAGATAGATATAAACAAGCCTCCAATGAAGAACGAGAAGAAGGTAATATCAACAAGGATCATCTAACACAACCACAAATATTGGGATCTCAATGGTAATAGAATCACTACCACCAAACCATGTGGAACCAAAAATTCCACTCCCACCACGCTGACAAGATAACAACATACCACACTCAAATAACAATCTCAAAATATAACATAACATAGTAACTAAGAAAGGGATCCTAAAAGATCTCTATCTCAAGAGGTACAACTAAAACTTTAAAAGAAGATACAAATAATCAAGAGACAACCAACACATGTAGGAAACCTAATATACTTATAAGGAAGTATCATCACACACGTTTAACCCTAGAGTTTCATCCTGACAACCTCTCTAGATCCAAGCATTCAAGTGACCATATGCAAATCAGTAAACCTATCATACATACAATGCTACTAACTATTATATATCCAAGTCCACTCTGGGTGGTAAGTATCATCTCATCCTCCATCATAGTTTATACTAGAACTTGAGGCATGGATGAGGTACACAGACATCTTATTAAACTATCTCTCTTAATAAATTTTATTAAGTTATCACTTTATTAAGTAAACTTACAATAAGTGATCCCGGAAGCCATTTGTGGGCCCCTACGCTTATTTCAAGCCACTCATCTATACACTTAGTTAACCTACCTAGGCTCATAACTCAAGTAACATAAAATTAATAATGATGATCTTTAAATTTGTTCCTTAGTACAACAGGAACACACTAGTTCTCACATAACCATTGTTAGAAACTGAATTGGAATAATTGTTTTATTGTCATTGATGTCAAACCTTAATTGGTAAGACTATTGCTACTTAGAAAAGTACTATATCTATTTGAGTTTTGCTAAGGGGCTAAGCAAGGTTGGTAACAATACCACCTAGGGAAAGGTTGAGTTATCTTGATACTACAAAGTGTACTTGACTATGTTGCACTATGATGAGATAATGTATTGTTTATCTTAGTAAGACTGAAGACTAAATTGGTAGGCTTAACTGAGCAAAGAATGGAAAAATCATGTTTAAGCTGAGTGATGTTAGTGTCGACCGAGTTAGTATATGCCGAGCCAAACTATAGTGTCAACTAAGCATCAGTAAATTGCCAAGGAAGACAGTGCAAGTCGAAGAAATAGTTTTTAGTATTGACCGAGCATTCTACATGAAGATCGAGTGAACAATCACAGTATTGACCGAACATCAACAATTTTATATTTGAAGAGAATTTAATTTTGGAGCCGACATTGTTGAATTCTTGGATTATGTGAAACGTGTTGACTTTATTTATTGATTGTTTGGAAGTATTAAATGCATTATAAAATGTTTTATTGTAAATCTTTATGAGATTTGAGATGATTCTAGAAAAGGAGCCAAAGAACATAAAGCGGGTAGATTCAATGAATCTGACCTAACCCTAAGATCTACGAATGAGATTGAGCGGCAAAAGATGAGTTAACCTAATTGAGGAAAATATAAGGGAACCTAAACATTGTGATATGCATGCACATGGTGAACAGAGAATGTTGGAAGAGAAAAGTTTTATTGATTGAATAAGCAGAAAAGGCTAAAGGAGAATGGTGGTGATTGCTTGAAGAAAACTTTCAAGCATATCAGAGATGGAAATGGTAAAGTTTCAAAGTCAGTAAACCAGCATTAGTGTACAGAATCAGATCCGATATTTGCAAAGTGAGTTGTATATTTTTAAGATAATAATGCTGCTACTTTTTAACCATTGTAACACTCAAAATCCTTTTAATAGAGGTTGACCTAATAGTCATATGTTAAATCCTTTGAACAAGGTTGCATTCTAATGGAGTGTATGTAAGTCCTATCACTAGGCTCACTTTTAACAGGGTGATTGAAATCCTTTAACCAGGTCACATTTGACAATGTGTATTGTAACCTTTGACAGGGTTAGCTTTTTACCGATCTCACTTTAGAAGAGTGAAAATAATAGTAGCATGTTACAAAGTGGTTTTTCTCAAATTGGGTTTCCACTATAAATCCTGGTGTTTATACTTATGTGAATGTTTAGATCTAAGCATTTCTATGTTTTACAAGTAAAGTTGTACCTGGGTAGTGGACTACATTGTTAGATGTTTCTATTATTGAATCAGTGATGACCGAGTTTGTTTTGGTTTTGGATCTGATTTAAGGATAAGTTTATGAGATTATTTTATACATCAGGACCTAAGAACAATTGATTCACCCCCCCTCTCTATTATTCTAAATCATATTAACAATTGGTATCAGAGCTCAATTGCTTATTATTAGTGTTGACAGAAATCAAGTTTAAAGGAGCTTGAAGCAAATGATCAGGATGTATAAGAAGGAGGTACCGAAGTTGAACAAAGAAAATTTCCCTGCATGGCAAAGCTTGATGAAGTTGCATCTAGCTGGTATTGGTGACTCTGCAAAGTACTACATTGAGAATAGTTATGTCTCACCTGTCGCACCTTTCACAGTCAAAGAAATGAGAGCTAAGCAAGAACATAACCAGGCAATGTTGGAAATTGCATCTGCCCTAAGCTATCCAGAATTTGAGGACATTAGGGACTACACAACTACAAAGGATATGTGGGACACTCTTGCAAGGATCTATGGTGGTGACTTGAATGTGTTGAAAGCAAAGGCCGAGAGTCTTAGAGGTAAGTTTGATGAAATGAGAATGCAAGAAGGTGAAAACATAGCACAATATTATAGTAGAATAAAAGAAGTTGTGAATGCTATTAGAAGAGCTAATGAGACTATTGATGATGAAACTATAATTGGGAAAGTATGAAGAACCCTACGTCCTATATATGATATTAAGATCTCAGCTATTCAGGAATCTAGATGTAACTCTACTAATGTGCTTACTTTGGAAAGTTTGGTTGGTAAGCTGACTGCTTTTGAACTCTCTAACTATGATAATTTCATTGTTGGAAATATTGGAAATATTGAATCTGCTTTTAAGTCACAGCTAGTTCTGAACAAGCCAAAGAAAGAAAAAGAAAGATGCATTAGTGAAAGTGATAGTGAAAGTTACAGTGACACCTCTGATGAAGACCTAGACGATCTAGAAGCTCTTATGGCTAGAAGACTAAGAAGGGGTAAAGGAAAGTATAAAGGTAAACTCCCTATTATATGTTTTGCATGTAATAAAGTTGGTCATATAGCTGCTAGATGACAGAAGCTATCAATGGAACAAAGACTACAAGGGAAAAGGTAAGAAATCTTGTTATATTTCTGAAAAAGAGACTGACACTGATAGTGATGATTTTGAAATTGAGGTAGTTTATGTGGCAATGAAAGATGAATCTGATGAGGATGAGAAAACTGCATTGATATCCTATGTGAACAAGAATGATAAATGGATTATTGATAGTGGCTGTTCACATCAAATGACTGGTGACAAAAATAAGTTTGAGACCTTACATCATTACAGAGGTAAAAGTGTAAAATTTGGTAATGATGCACCATGTCCTATTAGAGGAAAAGGTTTGATTAAACTAACTGATAAGATATCTTGTGAAAATGCATATTGGGTTGAAGGTCTTAATTACAATTTGTTAAGTGTTGCACAGCTTAACAAAACTGGTTACTAAGTGGAATTTCATCACAAGCAAGCTAAAAAATTTGATGCTACTGGAGAGCTGATTGGAAGTGGAGATCAGACTAGAGGTAATTTGTTCTATCTTAACCTATCTGAAGAGACATGTTTGATTGCACAACTTGATGATATTTGGTTATGGCATAAAAGGTTGTGTCATGTTAACTTTGACAATCTGGTAGAGATAAGTAAGAAGAAAAAGGAAAGAGGTCTAACTAGATTGAAGAAACCTGAGAATGTGATGTGCAAGGAATGTCAGTTAGGAAAAATGACAAAATCAAGTTTCAAGAGAAAATCCTTTACTTCTGAAAACATTTTAGATTTATTTCATACTGACCTTTGTGGACCTATGGGTGTACAAAGTTACTGTGGTGCTAGATACTTTATATTATTTATTGATGATCATACTAGGATGATGCATGCGATGTTTCTAAAAGAAAAATCTGAAGCTTTTCAATATTTTAAGTGGTATTTGGCTAAGGTTGAAAAGGAGATAGGTAGGAACCTAAAATGTCTTAGATCTGACTGAGGTGGAGAATTTACATCAAATGAATTTAATCTATTTTGCAATGATAGAAGAATTAAAAGATAGATGTCTGCACCTAGAACACCTCCACAAAATGGTATAGCAGAAAGGAGAAATAGATCTATCTTGAATTGTGCAAGGACATTGATGATTGAAAAGAATGTGGCATAGAAATATTGGAAAGAAGCTATAAGCACTATTGTCTACACTCTTAACCGGGTATAGATCTAGAAAAGTATAAATAGGACACCTTATGAATTATGGCATGGACATGCACCGAGTGTTAAATACTTTAGAATCTTTGGAAGTAAGTGCTATATGTTAAAAGACACTAGGAATGGAAATTTTGATGCTAAGAGTGATGAAGGCATATTCCTAGGGTACTCCACAAAAAGTAAAGCTTATAAGTGTTTGAACTCTAACACTAACAAAATTGTGGAAAGTGTGAATGTCAAAATTGATGAGTATGCAGAAAGAAATGAAGCTGATACTAAAAGAGAACTAGAAGATTATAGATCTTTTGTGTATATTGAAGAAGAAGAAGAGGCAAGTAATAGACTTGCACCTAATGCCAAGTCTCGAGTAAGAAATGTCGAGCGATAGATAGAAGCTATCGAGCATCAGAAAAATAGTGCCGAGAAAGAACAAGAAAATATTGTTGAGTATCAGGAAGAGGTTGCTGAGCATTCTGAAGTTGAATCTAACAATCTTGTTGAGGAACATGATGAAATAAAGGAGAGAACAGCTAAACCTATTTTGGCAAAATATGTGAGAAGACATCATAAGCCTGAATAGATAATTGGAGACAAAGATACTGAAATTTTTACACCTCAAATAGTGCACTTCTCTAAGTCATTATATCCAAGGGAATCTATGAATGGGATACCTTAGAAAGTGATTTAGAGCTCTCTATGTATAGAGTTGCAAGATTATTTGATTGCTCTTAGCTAGAGCTATTAAGCTTATGACCTTGCTAGTCAACCACACACTGAGAGATTCAAATGAAGTCAAGGGAAAGAATACCAATATTCCCAAGAATCACTATGAAATGAAAATCCAAACTAGATTAAGATGAATATGCAATCTAGAAATGAGAGGTGTAAGCTAAGCTATGGAAATGAAAGTACAAACTAAACTATGAAAGGAAAGATGCAAGTGTTACAAATCCTTCCTAATTAGACTAGATGAAGTAATCTAAAGCATAAAGGAAATCTATACTATGAATGCCATGATAATGGAACTAGAATGCAAGAGATAAACTATGAAAGCATGTAAAATGTAAGTCAAGAATGCTCCAAATCTTTAAAAGCTCCAAAGTGACCTAGAAAACCTGCAGCATAACATTAGTATTCAAAAATGCATATGAAAATGAGGAAGAGAGCTCTTCTTTTATAGAAAGTGAGAAAGAATGGACCATGGAGATTAAGAGCCAAAAGATTTAATCAAGGGTGGAGCTTGAAAGAGGAGCAATCCATGTGCACAAATATCCTCCAATGAGAAAATAAGAGTTGACTTTTGTGTCCATATGAGACAAAAAGTACTTTTCTTCTTTTGTAAAATAAGAATAATGCTTTATTTGTGCAACTTAGGATGAGGAAAAGTGGGGGGTTTTTTTTTTATTAAAAAGGGAGGAAATTCCTTTTAAATAAATAAAGACTTTAGGATAAAATGGTTAGCCCGTAGAAGATGATCGAATAAATGATAAAATAGGATTTGATCAAGGAAATTGATATAATTGATAAAATGCTGATTTTTGAAAATATTGATTCAAAGATTTGATAAATTGTTGAATGGGGGCTCAAAGTCTAGCTGACCATTTTAGGGTGCATTCATTTTCCCCTCTTTGACTAATGTGTGATCATTTTGGGAACACATGTGGTCAAAGAAGAATATAAATGTGAGATTGATTTGGGATCACAAAATAATCCAAACGTGTGATCATTCTGGGAACATGCCAGGACAAAAATAAACCAGCTAAAAGACAAGACCAACACCGTTGCTGTTAAGTGATAGTCAAGTCTCAAAATAAGAGATAAGAATCAAAAGACAAGATCAACACCATTGTTGTTAAGTGATAATCAAGTCTCAAAATAAGAATCTCAAGTTGAACTGAATGATAAAATTGAATCAAAGATTAAAGATGATAGGTACTGCCCCCTCAGAATCAAAATCAAAATCAGGTAGAGGAGAAGCAACAAATAGATAAACTTGATCAAAGCACTAGAAATCATGATCAAAGATGAAGCATGATAGGATAACCATCAAGCAGTGAAGATATGCCCCAGTTTGATTGAGAAAGATATAGGATAAAGATGAAGTCAAATATCAGAGAGATGAAGTGAATGAAAATGAATGATAGACTAGGAGTTTGGAAGAGATGGGGGGGAAGAAATGAAGATGCCCCAGCGAAGATCAAAGGATCGGGCCTCAAATGGTTAGCCAACTACGTAGAAGAAGGGGAAAAATTGAAATACAATTTTGACTATCAAGATTAATTTAGATTTCAATTTCGAGTCCGAAAATGGATCTAGGATGTCGAAATTAGCTAAGGGTGCAATTTTTGTGAAATTTCAAGGTGTTATGAAAATTGGTCAAAAAGTCAAAATGCTATAAAAGGGGTAAAAAAGTCATTTTCAAAGTCATTTGTTTTTAGTGATTTGAGAATCTTGAGAGCTTAGAGAGAGAAAATAGCCCAGAAAGCAATAGTTTCAGTTCATAGGCATCGATTTGAGTGCTCCCGGTTGCACAACCGGCCTCCACAGTATGGTGCTCCGATATGTTTTCAGAAAAACTTGCCCATTTTTGAATCATTATGAGCATTTAATGCATTTTAAAACATGTTTTTCAAATTTTCAAATTTTCAAATTTTAGACTTAGGCAAAAATTAGTGCGATACTTTACAAGTATCGCACCCTTTTAGAGTATCTATCACGCGATACATCGTAGGTCCATATAGTATCGCGTGGGTATGCAAGCTAGTATCGCACGATAACTAGCGAACTATCACAAGATCCTATGCAAAGTATCACTTGAGAAGATAGTATCATGCTATTATTAAAGAAAGTATTGTGTGATACTTCGTAGGTCCATATAGTATCGCGTGGGTGTGCAAGCTAGTATCGCACAATAACTGGTGAACTATCACACGATCCTATGTGAAATATCGCCTAAGAAGATAGTATCGCACTATTATTAAAGAAAGTATCGCGTGATACTTTAGCAAAAAAA
This sequence comes from Chamaecyparis obtusa, assembly GCA_027943335.1. Taxonomy (NCBI): domain Eukaryota; kingdom Viridiplantae; phylum Streptophyta; class Pinopsida; order Cupressales; family Cupressaceae; genus Chamaecyparis; species Chamaecyparis obtusa. Next base: position 12,739 of record BSBK01002937.1, on the reverse strand, counting down.
TAGTATCGCCCAGTGTAAAATTTTGACATATTTTAGTGTTTTTGAGAAAAATGACATGGGTCTAGACAATGTTTTCATTCTTAAGATATTTTGTACTAATTTTTAGATATCCATCATGATATGTCCTGACATCTAGCTTGGTTTAATGGTTTGTAGGAGGTCTTTCCGGCATTACTCATTAGAGCACCAAAGGTGAGAGGGTTACAATTTGTCTGAGATCTAGATGATTCAGGCAAGGAAGATCTAAGGGCTATGGGCTTCGGGTACTTGCTATAGTTACCCTACATTCGGGCAGACCATGGGTTGTTGACTGCACTAGCCAAAAGATGGCATAGCAAGCACAACACTTTCCATCTGCCTACTAGAGAGGCATTGATCTATCAGATTCTTCGAGTGCCTAGTCATGGTGATCCTGTAAGTATAATCATGTTTATAGATAGTCATAAATGCAAATTTTCCATATAATAGAAACTAACATGATTGTTTGATGACAGAGGTATACTATGATCAAGATGCTATCGAGGTACGACGGGCCATCCAGGGCATCTTTCAAGATGTCACCATTATAGATAGACACGTCACCTAGGATCGATTGATGGATGATTTTGGTAGGGACTTCTCAGTACCTTGCATTGTTGCTTCTATTATTACACAAGCCCTTATCACTGACAAGAGTTAGAAGGGTTTTCCACTGGGATGGGGCAGGTTGTTAGTGGATCTAGTAGCACACCCATGTCAGATGGCATGGGGCCCAGCCATACTAGCAGACATGTATCATGAGTTACATGAGATTTTCTATCGTGACAGCAGGACATGGGCATGTGGTGATATCTTAGTACAGGTTTGGGCATGGGAGTACATCACTATGGTGTGCCCCTGAGTATAGCTAAGGGAGAGGAGACATCCCTTCATTTATAGGTATGCAAGATTCTTATCATAGCCTCATAGCGGAGATGTGACATACTATAAGAGGATACTAGATGAGCTGAGCTCATTCTAATGGAGGCCATACAAGGTTGTGGAGGTATGGAGAGATGTAAAGGATGAGCTTAGTTACATGATATGCAGTCAGCCACTAGTAGGTCAGCATACAGAGATCGTAGAGAGGTTTTTTATTAGCCGGGTATGGAGGCAATTTAGGCGGCAGCAGCGAGTATCCACTGAGATGACTACATATGCCTGGGCTAGGGATGAGGAGGGTCAAGGTTGGCTGTCAATGTTAGATTACAAATAGGTTGTACAGGATACAACTACGATCCAAAGAGATCCCTAGGACTATCTCCCAGATGTGGTGGATGTAAGGGTTGATGCAGCCTACAAAGTAGAGCGACGAAGGGTTCCATTCCCTTGATTTACAGTTCCAAATGTATATCCAATAGCTCAAGGGGATGATGATGATGACGGTGGCGATGGAGGAGATGATGGAGGGAGAGGGAGAGGGAGAGGGAGAGGGAGAGGGAGAGGGAGAGTGAGGGAGATAGGGGTGGGTTCTCAATCAGGTGGCTGAAAATGGTCATGGGGATGGAGCTTTGCTAATGAGAGTGAGGATGCGGTGAGATCAGTTCATTGATAGGTAGAGGCTAGGGAGGATCAACCTGCAAGAGGAGAGAACCTGAGAGCTAGGATACAGGCTCTAGAGACAGAGATGCAGTAGCTTAGGATCATGATAGCTATTAGAGAGCAGTAGTTAACTGATCTAAGGGTAGGGAAAGATTAGTAGCTATCTAATCTTAGGGTAGAGATAGCACACCGGGAGAGGGTAGCACAGGCGGATACATTAGAGATCTGACAGGAGGTAGCAAGAGTTGTGTACTATCATGGGCTCTATCTTCAGGCTATTCTAGAGGGTCAAAGAGCATTGACATACTCTTAGAGGATAGGGATGTCAAATATTTTACCAAAAAAGATAGTGGCACCACCTCCTCCTCCACCAGCTCCACATGATGATGCTAGCAAGTCCTAGGTTTAGGGCTTAGGTGTTTAGATGTTGTAGACATATCATGAGCCTTTGATCTAGATTTTGGGATCTCATTTTGTATATTGTATTATGACATTCATATATGAGTTTACTGGATTTATGATGTATCTATGTTATTTGTCTCACTTGTGATAGATGTATCATTTTTTATATTGTCTTGTCATATTACTCAAAATGTATGTTATAAATGCTCATGTATAATCTCTCTCATAGATGTATGTTTAATTCTCATGTGTATGATATAGACTCATGTTTCTGAAAATGATCTCTTTTTAATATAGATACGATGATAAGATTAACTCCTTGTGATGACAGGAAAAAGGATGTGATGTGAAAGACAAGGAGTGAAAGATATGATTAAGAATAGGAAAGGTGAGCGCAGTTGACCGACTAGTTTGTGAAAGATTAAAGGAGAGCTCTCTCCATATGCAAGGTGCAAGATGAATCTAACATGAACCTAAAAATGCAAGCTACTATGAAAATTGGTTGACTTGCAAGGTCACAATGCCAATAGACATTTAATAATCATCATTGAGCTTTATTGGTAGCGTCACAAGATCATACAATACACACTAGTGTGACTATGGGTATATGAATATGATCTATATCAGATAGAATGTGGAAATCCCACCTAGGCACCAAAGACATATAGGTCAAGATGACTAGTGTAGTGAGATTACCTAAGTTTGCTATAGCGAGATTATGCTTGCATCAGGACATAAGAAGGTCAAGATGGCTATAAGCATGCACTCACATAAACAATCAAGGATAATACCTTGTAGATCCTATTGTCAAGTGGAACAAGCATAAATGCTAATGACAGTTAGGACCAACAAAATATACCCATAAGTAGAAAAAGCAATAAAACATATCCTCATGCCCTTAGTCTTCTAGCTATGCATCATCAAAAACTATCATAAGGAGAGAACACTCATCAAAAAAAAATCATAGACAACACACAAGGAAAACAAAGTCAAACAAGTCTTAGTGAGTCAAGTGCTTAAGTGTGTGTGTGTAGGTCATAGAGTCAAACTTCGAGTATCGCATCTACTAGTGAGAAAATATTGAATCATGCTAGACTGCGAGTAAGATATCTGATAAGTGTTGAGAACCACTTGACGCTAGGGTAGTGCTGAAAAACACTGTTTGGGTGGTGTTGAAAAACACCATTTGCAAGATGTCCTAAAGACCAACGCATCCTAGAGACCAAAGCTAACATAGTTATGCCTCCTAGACAAAGACAAGGACCAATTCCAAACCAAGGCAACAAGGTCAAGGCATGATGGAGAAAAGCTAAGTGTCGAGGATGCATGCTAAAAGACAAGGGTGCAAAGGCCTCAAGTAGCGTCTATTTCCAAGTTTTTACCATTTGGAGATTTTTTTATTTTATTTTTTTTTTGTATTTTTGCTACCAAGGCGCTTGTTTCTAGGTTTTTACCAAGGCACTTTTTCAATTTTTTTTTATTTTTTAAATTTTTTGATTTTTTTGTATTTTTTCAAAAGTTTATATGCTTTTTAGGATTTTTTAACATCATATATGATTTTTTTTTTTTTGGAATTTTTTTAGGATCAATAAGATATGTACAAGGGATGCCCCCAGACAGAACGGACATCAAACTCGCAAGAAAGATCACATCGTGTAGTCCCAATGTCTAGCAAAGTGGAGGACAAGAAGGATTAGCAAGCTGGTGGAAGAGATGAAAGACAAGAGAATGAAAGAGAATGAAGGGAAGAAATCCTCAAAGGCAAACTCCTTAAGAGCACCCAAGCTAGGGAAAAATTATCATGTAAAGCACATTTGGACAAGCAATGAAAGGCCAGCATAGGATAAGTCACAAAAGTGTAGTGCAAAAGAAGGAAAAGATGCAGTCCAAAGGAGTAAACATGTCAAGAGGCTTCATAACATCATTTTTTACTCTTTTTTATTAGATCAAGACCAAGGGGAAAAGGATAGAAAAAGGCTAGAATGAATGGACGAAAAATAAATATGAAGGCTAAACATGAATGGAATGAAAGCAAGATCATTGTAAGATAGCTCACAAAATAGCCAAATATTCGTGTATAGGTCAACATTGTCAAGATCAAAGAGAGAAGATGGAATGGATGAAATATGTAGAAGAACTACGCATGATGCCTGATTGCCAAGTTTTCATCACGGTACTTATCCAAGGCACCACAACGGAGTGGTTTTCACCATAGGATGAATTTATTTCTCTTTACTTTTTCTACCAAGGCGCCTATTTCCAAGTTTTCACCAAGGCACATTTTCAATTTTTTTCATTTTTTTTTTCATTTTTTCATTTTTTCATTTTTTCATTTTTTCATTTTTTCATTTTTTCATTTTTTCATTTTTTCTTTTTTTCTTTTTTTCTTTTTTCTTTTTTTTTTTTCTTTTTTAAAAATTTTTTCTACTTTTTGAATTTTTTTTTTTGGAAGAAGGCAAGCTTTTTAGATAATGCTCCTTAAAAGGATAAACCATGATATGCCAAGGATTCAAAATCATATTCTCAAAGATGTTGATAGGGAAAGGAAGATGGAAGAGAAAAATGGAGGATAAAGTTTTATGTAAAGCGAGTGAGGCTGGAAGATAGGAGGAATAGGCAAATGAGGAAAAATGATAGAAGGTGGATAGTGTATGAAAGGATTGTGAAAGGGTAGATGGAAAGGAAGGCAAGATCAATGTCAACACACACCTTGAAGGTTGGCAAGAGGATGGAGGGAATGTGAATGAAGGAATACAAGAAAGAATATGGCAAATGTTTAGCAAAGGTTGTGATTTAGGCGCATGAAAGTGAAGAATGTTTTTGGAAGAAGATGAAGGGGAAGCCTTTGGAAGCTTGAATGTCAACTTCACTTTTTATTCAATATTAGATTCTTTCAAGAGAGACTTTGGAATCCATATAGTCGTAGGCTTTTCATTTCTTTTTGATGATTTAGAGAGAATATCTTCAATGATGGATTTTGGAACCCATACTTGTCTTGTAGTTTTCTTTTTAGATATCTCTTTTGACTTTATGCCTCCATGTTGATTAAAGGAGACATGGTGATCTTTTTTTTTTATGGATTCTGGTATTGCTTCTTTTTCTTGTATTGAACATTCAAGTTACTTCCAAAAGACTTGGGACTTGTGAAAGGAGAATATGACTGGTTTATATGGGTGGGTGGATGAAAAAGATTCAAAGGTATGCATCTATGTTGATCTTGAGGAAAGATAGGAGATGGAGGGACGTAAGGACCCAAGATGGATGATGACTTAGGAGATTTAGGAGGGGAAAGTGAAGGGACATAAGGGCCCAAGATGGAAGGAAGACGTGAAGCCATTGGTATTGGTGGAGGAAGTCCAAGGATGGAAGTGGAAGATGCAAAAGGATAATCAATAATTTCATCAACATCTATATGACAACCAAGGACATCAGCATCTTTAGAGTGAGCATTGGGATTTTCAATAGGATCATGAACATCTTAAATAGGAGAAACTTCTTTGATAGGATTGTTCAAAGCTTGTGAAGACTTAGGAAGAGTAGAAAGTGAAAGTGAACATGGAATGGTAGAACAAGAAGATGGAAGACTTTGATCTTGACAAAGATCTTTGGATAACATAAGCACACCATTTTTTTCTTGATTTTCAATAGGCTTAGCATTGGAAGTAACATCACTATTTTCAATAACCTCAATGGGAGTAAGGTCATCTTGATTGTCAATAAGCCCAATGGCATAAGTAGTATCTTGATCTTGCTTAGGAGAAGATTTAAGACATGGTGGAATAAAAGAGGAAGGGCGTAGAGGATCAAAAGAACCATGAAATAGATGAGAGATATTATGAATAGGATTGGATGACATGGAGGGTTCTTGATCTTGATCTTTCTTTATATTTTTTTATTTATCATTTTTAGAGTCCTCTTGGCATGGAGCCACTTCTAAGGACAAGGAAGCATGTTGAATTTGTATGGAAGACTTTGGAAGAGATAGTGAAGGATTAGCTGAAGTAGGCATTATAGCGCATAAAGGCTTAGGCTCTTTAGTTTTAGCATTATTGAAAGTATTTGTAGCCAAGTGAAGGTTAGCTTGAGTTTCTTTAAGAAAAGTATTAAGATTTTTGTTGGATGAAATATTTGTGAAATATTCGGAAGACTCGGAAGCTTTAGGAAATGTATGGGTATTGGAAGAAGTAGGGGATGAAAGGGGACCATCAAAAGATAAAGGTCCATCATTAACATAATCTTTCTTGAGAGTGTGATCTTTATTTTGAGCATGAGAATTCTTAGAGGGAGGATTCTTATAATATTTATGTTTCAAATCAGCATGGTACATTTTATATTCCTCAATAAAAGTAGATGTATCATCTAAGTATTGTTCATAGAAATCATCAAAGTCTTTTTCAAAATTAGAATCATATGGATCACCATCACGATCTATCCAATAGGATGACCCTTTAGTAAGCATAAGCACACGATGAGGAGGACTCTTAGGAATATAGGTTTCATAGGTATGACTATATGGTTCATTATCATAGCCATCATAATAGTCATCGTAGTCATCAAAGGTGGGTGTGTCACTCTTCATGGGAGAGGTAGCACAAGGATTACTATATTGCTCATATTGAGGAGTAAGACTCTTGGGAGAAGAAGAAGAGGAATGAGATTGTGAAGAAGAGGAAAGTGAAGACCTAGTGGAGGAAGAAGACTTGGATAATGAAGAATGCAAATAATATCTAGAAGAATCATGGAGAGACTTGGAAGATGAAGAATTCGAATGGTGTCTAGAAGAGCTATGATAAGACTTGGAAGGTGAAGAAGAATGAGAAGACTTTAATAATGAAGAATTTTTGGAAGAAAGAGGTCATGATATGATCATTTCTATGATCCTAGCAAAGGCATCTGATTCAATCATCTTTTCTTTTATTTTTGTTTTAAGTTTGTCACCCATGAGATATCCAGAAGGACTATTGGAGGAATAAAATTCTTCGAATTGAGCAATGAGTTCGAGATCATCCATTCTCAAGAGAGGTTCCATAACAAGGTAGTTGAAATTCATGGTTGTAGAAGAGAAGGATCAAGCATGGAAGAAATGAATAGAAGAGAAGTAGGTAGAGGTAGAGGAGAAGCAGGTAGAGGTAGAGGAAAAGATTAAATGTACACCTCAAATAGTGCACTTCTCTAAGTCATTATATCCAAGAGAATCCATGAATGGGATAGCTTAGAAAGAAACCTAGAGCTCTCTATATATAGAGTTGCAATATTATTTGATTGCTCTCAGCTAGAGCTATTAAGCTTATGACCTTGCTAGTCAACCAAACAATGAGAGATTCAAATGAAGACAAGGGAAAGAATGCCAATATCCTCAAGACTCACTATGAAATGAAAATGCAAATTAGATTAAGATGAATATGCAAGCTAGAAATGAGAGCTGCAAGCTAAGCTATGGAAATGAAAGTACAAACTAAACTATGAAAGGAAAGATGCAAGTGTTACAAATCCTTCCTAATTAGACTAGATGAAGTAATCTAAAACATAAAAGAAATCTATACTATGAATGCCATGATAATGGAATTAGAATGCAAGAGATAAACTATGAAAGCATGTAAAATCTAAGCCAAGAATGCTCCAAATCTTCAAAAGCTCCAAAGTGACCTAGAAAACTTGCAGCATAACATTAGTATTCAAAAATGCATATGAAAATGAGGAACAAAGCTCTTCTTTTATAGGAAGTGAGAAAGAATGGACCATGGAGATTAAGAGGCAAAAGATTTAATCAAGGGTGAAGCTTGAAAGAGGAGCAATCCATGTCCACAAATATCCTCCAATGAGAAAATAAGAGTTGACTTTTGTGTCCATATGAGATAAAAAGTACTTTTCTTTTTTTATAAAATAAGAATAATGCTTTATTTGTGCAACTTAGGATAAGAGGAAAAGTGGGGGGCTTTTTATTTATTAAAAAGAGAGGAAATTGTTTTTAAATAAATAAAGACTTTATGATAAAATGGTTAGTCCATAGAAGATGATTGAATAAATGATAAAATAGGATTTGATCAAGGAAATTGATATAATTGATAAAATGCTGATTTTTGAAAATATTGATTTAGGGATTTGATAAATTATTGAATGGGGGCCCAAAATCTAGGTGACCATTTTAGGGTGCATATAGAATCCAGACCAAAAGTAAGACTAAGGATCCAACATGTCTACTATGTGAATTTGAACCGAAGCCAACTAGAGAAGCATTGGAGAATGAAGACTGGATATAAGCAATAAATGAAGAAATTAACCAGATTGAGAAGAATGATACTTGGACTCTAGTGCCGAGACCTAAAAAAAAGAATGTTATAGGAACAAAATGGGTGTTTCAGAATAAGATGAATAAAAATGGTGAAATCACTAAGAACAAAGCTAGGTTGGTATGCAAAGGCTACACACAAGAAGAAGGAATAGATTATGGGGAGACATTTTCCCCTGTAGCTAGATTGGAAGGACTAAGAACTCTGCTTGCATATGCTGCTTATAAAGATTTCAAGGTATATCAACTAGATGTCAAGCCTACATTTTTGAATGGTATACTAGAAGAAGAAGTTTACATAGAACAACTAGAAGATTTTATTGATCCAAACAGAAGACACATGGTGTGCAAATTGAAAAAAGCATTATATGGATTGAAGCAAGCACCTAGAGCATGCTATGAGAGGTTGCACAACTGCTTGATACAGATTGGATTTTCAAGAACAAATGACACAAGCAATTTGTATATGAAGGATGAAGAAGGTAAAGGTATCCTGTTGGCAAAAAATTTTGTTAACGACATTGTTTTTGGTGGACAAGATGCATTATGTAAAAGTTTCTCAAATGAAATGCAAACTGAGTTTGAAATGAGTATGTTTGGTGAGATCAAATTCTTTGTTGATTTACAAGTATATCAGAAGAAGAATGGAATTTTCATTACACAGTCTAAGTATGTTAATGAAATGCTGAAAAATTTTTCGATGGAAGATGTTAAACCAATGGGAACTCCTATGGTTACTAGACAAAAGTTATCTAAGAATGATGATGCTGCAGAAGTTAATCAAACTCTGTATAGATCCATGATTGAAAAATTGTAGTATGTTGTACATAGCAGACCAAATATTGCATTAGTTGTTGGGATTGTGGCAAGATTCTCTACCAATCCTAAGGAAACACATATGATGCCCGTGAAAAGAATTATGAGATACTTGAAAGGAACTGTTGACTATGGTCTATATTATAAGAAGGATGACAAATTTGAACTCTGATTTTATACAGATGTTGATTGTGCAAGAAATGTAGATGACAGAAATAGTACAAGTGGTGGAACTTTCTTTCTTGGATAGAGATTAGTCTCCTGGACAAGAAAGAAACAAAATTGCATTTCCCAATCTACTACCGAGGCCGACTATGTTGTTGTTGCAGTGAACTGTTCAAACTTGGTATGGATAAAACAATTGTTGATAGGCATGAAAGAAGAAATCACTGAACCTGTTGTGATTTTCTATAATAACACAAGTGCTATCAATAATTCTAAAAATCCAATGATGCACACTAAGACCAAGCACATTGCAATCAAGTATCACTACTTGAGAGAATTAGTACAAGATAAAGAAGTCTAAATGGAATATGTGAATACAAAAGAACAATTAGCAGACATATTCACTAAAGCTTTACCCAGAGAAGCTCATGAGTATTTGAGAAGTCAATTAGGGGTTCTTCCCCTAATTGAGGCTGCCTAGACAAGCTAGGAGCACTGCATCAAATGTGCTACTGTAGAACATTTGACAAATTGATGTAGAAGATTGTCACACTTTAGGGCTAGCCTAGAGTTGTGAAGAGATGCAAAGACAAGAAATCAGTCATAAGCAAGATGACAGAGGGAGAAACATTGAGCTACATAGATATTATCTACATCTGATGGATGTAAGTTTTAGTTGCTGCTTTGGCATTCTTGTCAAAGAGGGAGAATGATAAGATATGATAACACATGATACTAAAAAATAAGAGTTGATGAGCTGATGGAACTAAAAGGAAAGAGGATGATGAACTGAAATGAAGAACCAGGACAGAGGGAGATCTGAATACTTCTGACGGTCACAGGAGTGAGGCTTACAGGATTCTGAATCAGAATGAAGCTAAGGATATTATAAATAAGTTTTTGATGGACAGATAAGATTTTGGATTGGTTGGTAATCCATGTGTTATTCAGGTGATATCATATGGTGTTGCCATCAATGCCAAAGAGGGAGATTGTTGGAAACTAAATTGGAACAATTGTCGTATTGTCATTGATGTCAAACCTTAATTGGTAAGACTATTGCTACTTAGGAAAGCACTTTATCTATTTGAGTGTTGCTAAGGGGCTAAGCAAGGTTGGTAACAATAGCACCTAGGGAAAGGTTGAGTTATCTTGATACTACAAAGTGTATTTGACTATGTTACACTATGATGAGATAATGTATTGTTTATCTTAGTAAGACTGAAGAATAAATTGGTAGGCTTAACCGAGCAAAGAATGGAAAAATCATGTTTAAGTCGAGTGATGTTAGTGTCGACCGAGTTAGTATATGCTGAGCAAAATTATAGTGTCAACCAAGCATCAGTAAATTGTCGAGAAAGATAGTGCAAGCCGAGGAAATAGTTTTTAGTATTGATTGAGCGTTCTACATGAAGACCAAGTGAACAATCACAGTATTGACCGAGCATCAACAATTTTATATTTGAAGAGAATTTAATTTTGGAGCTGACATCGTTGAATTCTTGGATTATGTGAAATGTGTTGACTTTATTTATTGATTGTTTGGAAACATTAAATACATTGTAAAACATTTTATTGTAAATTTTTATGAGATTTGAGATGATTCTAGAAAAGGAGCCGAAGAACATAAAGCCGGTAGATTCAATGAATCTAACCTAACCCTAAGATCTACGAATGAGATTGAGTGGAAAAAGATGATTTAACCTAATTGAGGAAAATATAAGGGAACCTGAACATTGTGATATGCATGCACATGGTGAATAGAGAATGTTGGAAGAGAAAAGTTTTATTGACTGAATAAGCATAAAAGGTTGAAGGAGAATGGTGGTGATTTCTTGAAGAAAAGTTATGAGCAGATCAGAGATGGAAATGGCAAAGTTTCAAAGTCAGTAAACCAGTATTCGTGTATGGAATCGGATCTAATATTTGCAAAGTGAATTGTATATTTTCAGATAATACTGTTGCTACTTTCTAACCATTGTAACAGTCAAAATACTTTTAACAAAGGTTGACCTAATAGTCATATGTTAAATCCTTTGAACAAGGTTGCATTCTAATGGAGTGTATGTAAGTCCTATGACTAGGCTCACTTTTAACAGGGTGATTGAAATCATTTAACTAGGTCACATTTGACAGTGTGTATTGTAACCTTTGACAGGGTTGACTTTTTACCAAGCTCACTTCAGAAGAGTGAAAATAATAGTAGCATGTTACAAAGTGGTTTTTCCCAATTGGGTTTCCACTATAAATCCTAGTGTTTATACTTGTGTGAATGTTTAGATCTGAACATTGCTATGTTTTACAAGTAAAGTTACAGTTGGGTAGTGGACTGCATTGTTAGATGTTTCTATTATTAAATTAGTGATGACCGAGTTTGTTTTAGTTTTGGATCTGATTTAAGGATAAGTTTATGAGATTGTTTTATACATCAAGACCTGAGAACAATTGATTCACCCCCCCCTCTCTGTTGTTCTAAATCATATTAACAACCATAACATCAAATACACACCATCAAGGTGTTCATAAAACCATGAGCTTACAATGAACAAAGGTTGTGTAGAAAGATTGAAATCATATTTTCCCATGTGAAATATGCAAAACTATACAAAAAACCTTCCATACAACATGATAACAAACATAATTCACAAAGGTAAACACATAACTCATAAAAGATGAAATCACAGTCAAGATTGAAATAACGATCAACAAAGCAACTTGTGCAGTATAAAAATACCCAAAGCCTCTACTACTCCCAGTCCTAAGGTCAACTTAATCTCACAATAACAATAGACCAAACAACAAAGTGCACCAAAGCAATTGAATTATAAATCTCAATTGTTAAAAATAATCATTTTTTTATTTGGAGTCCAATTCGACTTAAAACATAACCAATTGTCCATATTCACATACTTACAAAATCATACACATATAAATATATATTTAAACAATTTCTTTAATTAAAACCTATATAAAATAATCACTAATATCCATGCATAAATAAAAATAAATAAATAAAATTCTTTTAAATCCAATTAATATTATTAATAATTAATATTTATTATTAATAATAAACATTAACTAAAATTAATAATAATTAAAAAAACTTAACTAATTAATAAATAAAATCTAATTAATATATATTAATAATAATTTTTAATTAACAATTATTAATTGAAATTATTATTAAATTATTATTAAATAATAATAATTTAAATAAAATGAAAATAATTTTTTTTTAAACTTAATATATATATATATATATATATATATATATATATATATATATATATATATATATATATATATATATATATATATATATATATATATATATATATATATATATATATATATATATATATATATATATATATACATACATACATACATAGATATATATATGTATGTATGTATGTATGTATATACATACATAGATATATATATATATATATATATATATATATATATATATATACATAGATATATATCTATGTATGTATATATATA